>JAXCGZ010017168.1:30000-80000 GCA_037179515.1 Halocaridina rubra | reverse complement strand
CTTGAGTTTCATGCAAAATGTTTGACAAAATCAAAATCTGCATAATGTCACAAGCATGTACGAGTATACATATGTGCATATTTAATATAATGAATTGCATGACAATTTATTTTTCCTTTGGAAGTCACAGAAATAATGCAGATGGAATAAACTTAAGTAATTTTGAAGTAATTATATTTATCCTTAGGGATAAAGGTACACATGAAGATATATAACTTGAGCAATATACATTTAAGGATAATGAATTATATGTCCCTTAAAAATTATATTCCTAAGTATCAAATAAGTTTTTATTTGGTTTGATAAGTTTGGTAGATAAAGTGTTATGAAGCTAGAAGCACTCTGTCCTCAGTTTCCTTGAAAATGAAAATTCATGCATCTTTCGACATACAACATACGCGTTTTCAGAAAGTGACCACCTTCATACTGCTATCAGCCATTTTTAGAATCTATTTGTGCATACCATTCAAGCACGTACGGTGAAAAGTGTCTACCTTTCAAACACACAAGGTAAATAATTTATACAATTCAAGCACACATGGTAAAAAATTTATACTTTTCAAGCAAACATGGTGAAAAATGTATACCTTTTAGGCCTACATGGTGCAAAATTTTTACTTTTCAAGCACATATGATGTAAACTTGCCCCTCAAAATGGTACCAATGAGCCCAATTCTTGGGTTTGGCTGAAATATTAGTAGAGGACACTCCGATGATCATTTGGATAAACACCCCCTCAAAAAAATTGAGTTAAGCTAATAAAAAATATACTTAATTATAGAATGGAGTCACAGTATTACAGTGGATTAGATAAGATAACATTCGTCCTGATATAAGTGTCTACTTTTATCTTATCGTTATTTATTAGGTAGCCTTCAGCAGACTGTGACAAATAACTATGGTGCAGAAAAAGAGGAGTTATTACTCGAGGCAGTAATCCCTGTGCAAGCGAATATTAAAGTAGTGACCATAATAAAAAGGGTGCAGTGAAATTCAACAAGTACATCAAGTTTTCTTTCAATTTCCCGAATATTCTTGGACATTAGCACAAGCTATGCAATAGTTCCAGTGATCTTATATTTACAGGTTTTTCTACGACTACATTGTCAATATTGCAGTCCCTAATTAAGAAGAAGGCATCAGTAACAGTAAGTATTCATTTATTTTGAAGGATTTAAATTAGTAATATAGAATTCTGATATTTAAGTCACACTGAAAGGGGTAATGTGACAATATTAGAGTAAACTTTTGTATCAAGAATACAGAAACAGAGCAATGTTGCGTGGAGAGAGTTTTCAATATACAATTCAGTCCAATTCCCATAAAAGAATAAAATATATGACGTAAAATCTCACTTTTGAGAATTTTAAGTAGTAATGAATAACCAGACTAAAATGAAATCATCAAAAATAAGATATTTTTTTTCGCAGAAAATCAAAATACTATTTTCTTAACAAAGGAAACCATCTAAAAAAGGATGACAACGAAAGACGGAAATTTGCTGACTGTCAGCAAAGAGGAGAAAGACAACTCAACTTCGGAAGAACCATTTGACGATAATGTGACAGAGTCTATGAGCGATCTGAGTATGTCTCCAGCAACCAACGATCCTGTTAATCCAAGGTAATATATATAAAACTACATCTTAGTAGGAAAATGACTAGTAAAGCTAATGAATAACCTGTGAATCTGAAAGGGAAATGCAATACATCATCGGGTGTTGGTTCTGGGATTGAGCCATACATATATATATATATATATATATTATATATATATATATATATATATATATATATATATATATATATATATATATATATATATATATATATATATCAGTCCAAGGATAGGCACCTGATGTTTATGTATGTTTAATCAGGCACTGAGGTTAAGATAGGCTGAATTATGCACATGTTAAGTAAAAAATTTTGTTTAATCTAACTTACCTAACCTCAGCACCAGATTAATATAAAAATTAAATAAGGTAATTATTCTTCGATTACTTCATAAATAAACACACACACACACTATATATATATATATATATATATATATATATATAATAATTAATATATATATATATATTATATATAGTAATCCCTCGCTATTTCGTGGTTCATCTATTGTGGATTCACTGTATCGCGGATTTTATTTATATATTTTTTTTTTATTTTTTTTTTTTTAGATTATTGTGACACCAGGATGGGCCAAAAAATTATAAAATAAAACAACCTTTATCAGAGAAACAGAGATGGAGAGTGTAATGACCTGTCAGATGTGAAGGGATTATAAAAGATGTGTAATGAATATCCAGCTCTCTGCTGGGTTTTAATATACCTCTGCATTACTTTCATAATGTATATTCCAATCATTCTCCTTAGATCTTATTATTATTATTATTATTATCATTATTATTATTATTATTATTGGCAA
The DNA here is from genome assembly GCA_037179515.1 of Halocaridina rubra. NCBI lineage: Eukaryota > Metazoa > Arthropoda > Malacostraca > Decapoda > Atyidae > Halocaridina > Halocaridina rubra. The sequence continues at coordinate 77,567 of JAXCGZ010017168.1, read as the reverse complement.
CAATAATTTTCCTTTGATGATGATTGTGGAGATTATTATCATCATTATTATTATTATTATTCTTAAGAGTTCATCATTGTTTGTACATGTGTTGGTTTATTTACTTTAATAACTGTGTACAGTGCCCCTCCCTAGTTGGCTGGGACAAAGAGAGTGTGGGGGGTTGGGTAGAATAGAATGTTGGAGAGAGAGAGAGAGAGAGAGAGAGAGAGAGAGAGAGAGAGAGAGAGAGAGAGAGAGAGAGGAGAGAGAGAGAGAGGAGAGAGAGAGAGAGAGAGAGAGAGAGAGAGAGAGAGGGGGTCTTTAATTAACTCTTGTTCATTCAACCTAAACTATATTATTTATTTTAAAAATAATGGTTTAATTACAAATTCGTAATAATAATAATAATAATAATAATAATAATAATAATAATAATAATAATAATAATCTCCTCAATCATCATCATAGGAAAATTATTGTTAAAAATAATAATAATAATAATAATAATAATTATAATAATAATAATAATAACAATAATAATAATAATAATAATAATAATAATAATAATAATAATAAGATCTAAGGAGAAATTTTGGAATAGACATCATGAAAGTAATGCAGAGGTATATTAAAACCCAACAGAGAGCTGGATATTCATTACACATCTTTTATACTCCCTTCACATCTGACAGGTCATTACACTCTCCATCTCTGTTTCTCTTTACAGCCTGATAAAGGCTGTTTTATTTTATCATTTTTGGGCCGTCCTGGTGTCATAATCATCTAATAATAATAATAATAATATTTTAAGGTGTTCCTACTTCACGGAACTTCACCTATCGCGGCCAGTCCCGGAACCCCCGCAATAAACGAGGGATTACTGTATATATATATATATATATATATATATATATATATATATATATATATATATATATATATATATATATATATATATATATATATATATATATATATATATATATATATATATATATATATATATATATATATATATATATATATATACATGGTGACAGCGGGGGATCACTGTATATATATATATATATATTATATATATATATATATATATATATATATATATATATATATATATATATATATATATATATATATATATATATATATATATATATATACAGTGATCCCCTGGTGGATCGCGTTTCTGGTTCGTGTTTTCATTGTACCACTTTTTTTTTTTTTGGCAAATTATTATTTTATTTTTTGGGAATATGCAAAAATATTAAAATATTAAAAAAATAAAAATTCTCAGTATTTTAATTTTTATTATTGAAAAAAACATTTTATTATCTAATTGATAAAAAAAATTTATTTCCCAGCCTACAAATAATAAAACAGTAAAAAATAGCAAAAAACATAAATTTAGATATACGTACGTACAGTATAACTCACAGTATTGCTTCATGCGAAATAGTGTCCGATAGCGTACAATGTATTGGGGTCGCAGCTACGTGAGCTAGCATATATATTTATATTTCCAGTAGTTTCATGATTTTATTGATAAAAAAAACGTATTTCTTAGCCTAAGAATAATAAAACAGTAAAAAATAGTAAAAAAACATAAATACTAACAGTATTGCAACATGTAATATACGATACCGCTATCAGCGTTTCGGACAAAGGCACGTTCAGTCTAACTCACGTGTGCGCCGTTCACGTTGTGCTTATTAAACGTTTTGCTTGTGTCCGATAGCGTACAATGCATTGGGGTCGCAGCTACGTGAGCTAGCATATATATTTATATTTCCAATAGTTTCATGATTTTATTGATAAAAAAACGTATTTCTTAGCCTAAGAATAATAAAACAGTAAAAAATAGTATAAAACATAAATACTAACAATATTGCAACATGTAATATACGATACCGCTATCAGCGTTTCGGACAAAGGCTTCCACCATCTACCATAGTCTCGCCTCACTCGTGTGCGCCGTTCACGTTGTGCTTATTAATACATTTTGCTTGTGATTTTTTTACTCGCATATTTTAACCTTTGCAATGCCTTCCAAGCATCCTTCATCTTCTAAGGCTTCTTGTAGTGAGCCTAAGCAGCAACGGAAAATGTTAACCATAACAGATAAGGTAAGTTTACCTATCACGTACATATAAATTTATGTTGCATGCTGTTATTTATAAAGTAAAGGGTGGTTTTTTAACAGTGCAGGTAGGGTTTATAGAGTAAACGTAAAAATAATTGTAAAATACCTATGTACATGAGATATCATATAAATTTACGCTTGCATGCTGTTATTTATGAAGTAAAGGGTGGTTTGTTAACAGTACAGGGAGGGTTTATACACTTTATGCGGTGTAAACGAATAAATAAATTAAAATATCTATGTACATATAGGCTGATCCTACTCCTCGATTTTCCTGTCTCGCGCCGGGTCCCGGAACTGAACCCTGGCAATAATGGGGGGATCACTGTGTATATATATATATATATATATATATATATATATATATATATATATATATATATATATATATATATATATTTCTGATATATGAAATCAGAGTGGATTTTCAAAAAAACGGTGCTGCTTAGAAGTCGGTATATCTCATGCAATATAATTATCCTAATTCAGATATGCTTAATGGGCGATTAATGCCTTATTAGTTTATTCCACAAAGATCCAAACAGGCAAATATCAGCCATTTAAAAAAAAATTATAAAAAGAAAAATAATTGAACAATAAATAAATTTAAAAAAAATGAGTGGGACTTACTAACTCTGCAATTATCCCCAACAGCAATATGCGCAATGACGAAGCAGATAGCATATTTTCCGACCTCAAAGATGCCTTGACCAAGGGAAAGACAAAACCTCTTCTGTAAGTAAACATGTAATGAAAAACGACGCTGATCCACAAGTATCTACAATATTAATGACTGATACTATAATGAAATATTATATACCTTATATCCTAGTTCATGCACAGTTTACTCAAACTTCACTCGCATAACAAGATGAAATTCAATGAGAGAGAGAGAGAGAGAGAGAGAGAGAGAGAGAGAGAGGAGAGAGAGAGAGAGAGAGAGCTTCACTAGAAACAACCCTTAAATAACCATTTAAGTTTTTTTTTTTCAGTCCACGTGAGACAACCGAGCTAGCGACAGTGCCACCCGAAGCTGTAATGCCAGTGGCAAGTGACAGCACACGCTACAACATGCATCACGAAAAGCGTGGATATTGCATAATTATTGCATACTCGGAATTTTATAGCGGAGGTCCAGGAGTAAGTACGTTATATGAAATATATTTTCATTCGCGTTACTAAGTTCGGTTAACATAAATTAATTCATTAGATTTTAACAAAAACATAACTTTCCTCAAGCTTTGTAAATCTCAAAATAATGCAATTTCGTACAGATGGTAGGTATTAGTAGTTAAATAATTGAGTAATGCCGAGTTATCAGGAAGGATAATTTATTCAGAGTAACTTATGTTGTTACTGGAATGCTCATATAACATAAAATTATGATTAACTTTATGAGTGTGACACCAGGACGGGCGAAGAAAATCACCCTTATCGAGCCCGGGCCCCAAGAAACATAAAGCAAAGTAAAACAAAGATTGGGAGTGTTGCGACTTGTCAGATGTAAAGGGATAATTAGAAATGTGTAACGAATATACAAGAATAATTCTGTGCAGATTTAGGCACAGAAAAGGATCCGTAACTGAAGGAAGACTTAACATCGATCTCTCCAGGATGGTCCTATTTAAGTCTAAAAGATTATCAAATATTACAGTTTTAAATATCGAAAAGTGAAATATCCAAAGGGTTTAAGCCATGTTCGTATTGAAGTTTTATTTCGTAATTACCAGACACCTTTAGACTATGAAAGCAATATACTCAAGTTTATCTGTTAGGTTAGCATCACTAATAATAATAAAAATAATAATAATAGTAATAATAACAATAATAATATTAAACATTTGAATAGCTTGTTGCTTGATTTACTCTTGGTATTTATTATTCATAAACTCTAACTTGTATAGTAATAAATTGGAGTGGTGTAACTTTCCATCATCAGCGCCATTGGGAAACTAAATAATAATGACAACAGTTTAATTATATAACTAAAAATAAAGACGTAATTACCCTACTGATCTAGGGAATACATGAGCTTATATAATATTGTCGGTATATAAGAAATCATGTTTTTAAAGAAGTAAATATTCCAGGGAGACAACCAGACAGTATGCTAAGCGTGCATTCTTATATATATATATATATATATATATATATATATATATATATATATATATATATATATATATATATATATATATATATATATATATATATATATATATATATATATATATATATATATATATTAATAACACTGAACTGTTAACATACAGTCTAGGCTTTTCCTACCATATATATATATATATATATATATATATATATATATATATATATATATATATATATATATATATATATATATATATATATATATATATATATATATATATAATATATATATATATATATATATATATATATATATATATATATATATATATATATATATATAACCTATAATTATCAGAGAAGAGACTGTGCTCCACACGACGTCAAGATATGCAAAGACGCATTTACATACCTTAATTACAATGTCAGAGAGTTCTGGAATCTCAACGTGGCAAATTTTTACAAACTTCTTGATAATGGTAATATCATATATTGTTTGATAAGGACTTAAGTTTCAAAGAAATTCTAAATATAATAAACATATACAGTATACCTATTTCTTAGTGATACTAAATATTTTCAAATTCATTAACTGTCTTTAAAAAAAAAATTGCACAAATATTAATAATGGTGTTTTGTAATACTATTTATATGAGCATGTGAACTGGAGAATGAGAATGAGAATCAGAAAGAAAAAATCAACACAAAGCACAATATCACATATAGTAAGAGATGCAATGTGGATAGAAAAATAATTTTTCAATGACTGCTAGTAGCATTTGATAAATACAATACTTCAATTAGTAGAGCAAAGCCTTTAATGTGGGGTGCATTTTACCTCACACCTAACCTACCCTAACCTAACCATATGCCCACGTTTACCCTTCGCAGTGCGAGAAGCCGATCATTCTCACTGTGATAGTTTAGTAATCGTCTTTATGAGCCATGGGGGAGTTTTGAAAAATAACCTAGAGTTTCTGTGGGTGTATGATGCGCAGGTCTACACCAATGACCTGTGGAATAGCTTCACACCAAAAGAATGTCCTTCACTAGCTGGTAAACCCAAACTGTTTTTCATTCAGGTAAGATACCATTCAGGTTTTGTTCCCAATGGTGCGTACTATTTGTATTTTTGCAATGTCCAACTATAATATATAAACCCGGGAATATACAGAGTAATATTAAGTAATTAATGAATTGATTTAAAAACAAAGGTAGAGACACATCCACAATCTGCATACGCTTGTCAATCCACAAGAATATATCTAGACTGTTTTGCTTACATTTCATTTGCCATATATAAACTACCATGCATTGCTTCAAGAAGTTACTGCAATGTATATTTGATACAAGTATATATCTTTACTGTAAAACATTACATGAAGTGCAACAGTATCGGCATGTTTTTAAAGTTTCAAGCATATCTCTTTAGGCTTGCAGAGGAGATGACATAGATAAAGGAGTTCGGCTGAGGAATCTGAGAGGGTTGTCCGTCCAAACAGATTCCACGAGTTGTGAGCCTGCAATAGAGGCGGATTATTCTATACCACTATATGCAGATATGCTAATGATGTGGGCTTCTTTTCAAGGTAAATCGATATGTCTTGAAGAGTACAGTTATACAAATATGTTTTCCTGCAGAACATACATTCTGACCCTAGTTTTCAGAATTATAATAAAATTTATGGGTTGGTCTGGGAAACATTTTCATGGCAACAAAAGCAATTCTCTTTGTTTTCATTCATTCTTCATGGTTTCACCATGAAACAAGAATGAAATTAGTCTTCATTTACTTAAACAGTATTCTAAAGAAGTTTTCTTTTTGTTAATGACACTACGTCTTTGCTACAGTGTTAATACGTTATGATGAACATAATGATATGCAGTTTTACTATCAAAATAAGAATAATGTGCAATCAATAATCCTTATCTTGTTTTTCCTTTTCAATATTGATACTGAATGTTTGATTTTCTTCTCATAACATTAATGTCTGTCTGCCTTAGGAATGTTTGCCTTCAAGTCCAAAAATTACGGCATAAATGGAAGCGTGTTCCTTCACTTTTTATCTAAAGTGTTAAAAGAAGACGCTCGAAACGACGATTTGATGAGCATGTTGACAAGTGTCACTCGAGAAGTAGCCATCTATTATGAATCGTATGTTCCAGGAGATGAAAATCTGCATAAAAACAAGCAAATTCCTCAGCTAATGTCAACACTGATGCGAAAAGTTCATTTCTTTAACAAAAATCCTTAATCCCAAAGAATATCAAGGGTGGACCAGAAGTGGTCTGCCAACTTATATCTTTCGCCCAGCATTCCATGTATATATATGGCTTTTTCTTAAATCTCTTCTGTAAAAGACGAATACTTAATATATCAAACAGTTAATAATAATTCTACCTAGCTCGAAATGCTCCATATATGGTAAGCCCAAAGTTAGAAATAAGTAAAACAGCTCAATAATTACTTTATTATCCTATTATCTATCTTATCATAATCATTAATTTAAAACTCTCATTATGCCACACTCAAACTTGTCCTTTACGTCTGTACAATATTTGTATTATTAGCATTAATAAGTGAGAGAAGGTGAACACTGTGAGCCTTACCTCACTGTATAACATACTGTATTAATATTACCATTAATAAATGAAACTAAACCGAGGTACTTCTTTTATTCACCACTAGTATCTATGTACATTAACTGATTTTATTTTTCTGTTCTGCAATCATGCATAAAAGGTTCTCTGCTCTGACAAAGAAATCCGAAGAGAGTGATATACATGATATCTAGTATCGTATCCATTTTCTTTTAATGTGGTCTCTGGTAGAGTCAATAATTCAGTGCAATGATCAACTCTAATTTCAGAAACGATTTCATTTCTATCACAGACATAAAGAGCATCATATGTGTTTCAATATCATTCAGTACAAAGTCACTTTAATCCATACTATGGTAAGTATAATATTTTTATATTTTTTTTATCATTAGATACAAAAGTATATACTGAAGTATACACAACTTTATATATATATATATAATATATATATATATATATATATATATATATATATATATATATATATATATATATATATATATATATACAGTAGGTCCTCGTATAACATTGTTCTAACTTACGTCATTTTGCTTTTATAACAAAGGCCAAAAAATAATTAATAAATTAATTTTTCGACCTACCTGGCTGGTGCGGTAAATGCAAACCTCGCACCAAAATAGTTTGTGAGAGCAGCGGAGGAATATGCAGCTAGCAGCACTGCTGTATTCATATTTAACAAGTTAATGGCTTTATTTATTCATTTGTTTATATATTTGGTTATATTGAAGGATTATATTGAATTTAAGAAAAATAAACATAGCTGTAAATACGATTTTATTCAAAAACACACGAATACAAAGCTAGCTGTATTCATATTTATCAAGTTAATGGCTTTATTTATATATTTGTTTATATATTTGGTTATATTGAAGGATTATACTGAATAAAAAAACAAAATTTTATTTGAAATGCACATGAATACAAAGCTAGCCAACACAGCTGTATTCGTATTTATCAAGTTAATGGCTTTAAATATTTATTCTTTATATAATGTTTTTTGTTATATTGTAGAATTATCCTGAATTTAAAAAAAAAATACTAAACACATAGCTGTAGTAAATACAATTTTATTCAAAATACACACAAATTTACTGCTAGCAAACACAGCTGTATTCATATTTATCAAGTTAATGGCTTTATATACTTATTTTTTTATATACAGTATTTGGTTACTGTATATTGAAGAATTATAATGACTTTAAAAAAATACCAAACACATAGCTGTAAATTCAATTTTATTCGATATAAATACGAATGCAAAGCTACAAACACAGCTGTACTATATTCGTTTTTTTTTCAAGTTAATAGCTTTATTTATATACTTGGTTATATTGAAGTATTATACTGAATTTTAAAAAAAATACCAAACACATAGCAGTAATTATATTTGAAATAGTTTGTTGAGCGTAGTGTAAGAATCACGCATAATGCAGCATCAGAAGAGGGAAGAAAACCACCTCTCAGTTATTCACGCCCGCCATATTGTGTCGATTGCTTTCGTCTGCTCTCTCATTACTGACATTACTATGCCTCCCAAGTGTGTTAGTGATAATCCTGATGGCAGTGCCACGAAGAAAAGAAAAGCCATCACCATGGAAGTTAAAATTGAAGTGGTAAACTGTGCTGAAGAGGAAGAATCTTCTACAAACATTGGCCGCTATCTCAGATTAGCCCGTACAACCGTAGCCACGATCATCAAGAAGAATATATAGCAGAAACAGGTGGGTGTCTCCTCAGACACAAATTCGAATTTTCCTTCAAGTTGACTTTTGTTTTTGTGGCATTTTTTTTCTTTTTATCCTCAAATTACCATAGTCAAATTTTTAAGTTAAGATATGTGTTACCAGAAAAGAGATAAACTGAGTCACTAAATAGCACTTATATGAAGATATAAAAACTCTGTGTGAAGCTTAAATAAAAGTTTTTCTCTCGTTTTTTCTGTTTCTCTTCTTCTTTCTATAGTCTGTGAAAGGGAAAACATAAAAATGAGGCCATCTCTGTCCCAAACCTCTCCCACCCATGGGTCGGGAGGAGGGGTAGCTATTAGGAGACTAAATCAGAAAATTCGGAATATGGATAGAGAAATGAAAGAGAATGAAACACTTAGAGGAAATAAGATTTTTGGAGGAAGCAAATAAAGCACAAGGGCAGGAGAGAAAGGAACTAGAAAAATGACTAAAGAAGCTGGAAGGGGAAAAGAGTGAACTGGAAACCAAAATTTCTAAACAAGAAGATAAAAACAAACAGCTGAACGACAACCTAAATGAATTAGATGTTAGTTCACTGCTCTCTTCTGAGAGAGATGAGATTGCAGCTTGGAACGTCCAGATTAAGGAAAACATTGAACAGTTTAGAAAAGAGTTCCAGGAGCTGAATATGGAACATGATGCCATGAAAACTTCCTTTGCTGATGCACTAAAGGGGAATGTGGCAATAAAAGAGGCTGTAAAGGAGGTGGCACTGGAAAACATACAAACAGTTGACTATAAAGAGACAGTAATCGAAAAAATGAAAGACGTGATGGAAAGGGCAAATCCACTGATTAAACAGCCACTTGATAAAGAGAAGACAGTGGTAATCTCAGGCATAAGCGAATCCTAGGGGCCAACATGGCAGGGGAGACTTGAAGAAAATAAAGCTAGGGTTGTAGATCTCATAAGAAAGCTTGGAGTAGTTTGTGGTCCTAAGGATATTGTAAACATTCACCAACTAGGCAAATATTCAAGGGAAGGAAAGCCGAGACCAACAAAAGTAACCTTTGAGAGAGGGGAAACATGTAGGGAAAAACTGTTGAGAAAAAGAAGTCTAAAAGACCTTCAAGAATTCAAAAAAGTGTTCATTAGACGATACAGACCACAGGAAGAGATGGGAAAGATCAAAAACTTGTTGCAAGAGGCAAGAAGGTTTAATGATGAAAGAAATGAAGAAGAGAAGAAAAATTTTCATTTCAGAGTTCTTCCAGACAAAGAGGAGATAAAGAAGATAATGACAGAAGATCAGGGGATGGGGCCTCATTAAGATTGTTATACACAAATGCTGATGGATTAGCTGGTAAGGCAGTAGAATTAAAAGATAGGATTCACAACAGTAAGGCAGATATAGTAGCAATTACAGAGACTAAGTTGAGTGAGGACATAAACAGCATCACAGTTTTTCCTAAGGGCCTCAGAATATTAAGGGTTGAAAGATCTGAGAGGACTGGTGGAGGGATAGCATTGCTCGTAAGTGAAAGGATTCAAGTTGAAGAAATTAACTTGGCTATAGAAAGTGAGTTCAAGGAATTTCTTGTTGCTCGCACAAATACTGGGTCAGAGAGCTTTATAATAACTGTTGTATATAACCCACCAAGCAACCAAAATAGGCTAGAAGTTTATGAGGAAAGTCATATAGATACTATTGAAGTCATAAAATCGGTTGTTAACATGGCACGGGAGAGAAAATGCAGGATTTTGATTATGGGAGATTTTAATCATAAAGAGAGAGATTGGATAAATCTTGACCCACACAATGGTGAGGACTCATTCGGGGTAAGATTCTTAGATTGCGTACAAGGGAATTTCCTACACCAACATGTAATGGAACCAACGAGGACCAGGGGTGGGGATGAGCCATCACTACTTGATCTAGTATTCACAGATAATGTGTTGGATATTGAAAATATAGAGTATGAACCAGCAATTGGAAAGAGTGACCACTGTGAGTTGTTGATGGAGTATATCATTGAAGATATTCTGCCAGAGAGTAGTGGCACTGAGGAGACGAGGAGGAGCTATCCGAAAAGAAGATTACATCAAAATGAATGAGCTTTTTGCAGTTATTGACTGGAGAACCTTATTTTACAAGAAATGCATGACATCTTTTGTGAGAAATATGGGAAGATAGTAGCTTGCTGCATACCTGTAACCAAAGTAGGTGTAATTCATGCCAGAGAGAAATGATTCGATAATGAGTGTAAAAGAGCTAAGGAGTGGAGAGACAAATGCTGGAAAAGGTATAGGAGGAGAAAAAACAAAAATGCCTGACAAACCTACAAAAGAGCAAGAAATGACTAAGTAAAAGAAGAGAGGCAGAGAGAGACTATGAGAGGGACATCACCAGGAAGGCTAAAGAAAATCCCAAGCTTTTCCACAGCTTTATCAGAGGAAAACTGAAGGTAAAAGAACAGGTTTTAAGGCTTAAGAGAGCGGATGGAAGCATCACTGAGATGGATGAAGAGATCTGCAAAGAATTGAACAAGGAGTTTCAGTCAGTATTTACAGTAGAAAATACCCCACCCCCCAGATTGCAGAGATAGAAGCTCAAGGGCCGGTATTAGAGAACATCAACCTTACAGCCACAGAGGTATGCAAAGCGCTGATGGCGTTAGATGTTCATAAAGCTACAGGTCCTGATGACATATCCCCTCATGTACTTAAAAAATGCGCAAACTCAATATCAGTGGCACTAAGTATCATATTTAAAAAGTCACTGGAGTCAGGGGAGATTCCAAGATGCTGGAAACAAGCAAACGTGAGACCTATCTTCAATAAGGGAAGGAGGGATAGGGCTCTGAACAACAGACCAGTTTCCTTGACCAGCATAGTTTGCAAAGTTATGGAGAAACTGCTAAGGAAACATATCTTTCTTCACTTGGAATCTTTCAACTTTTTGTCAGTGAGGCAACATGGCTTCAGAGAAGGTAGATCAACAGTAACAAACTTATTAGAATTTTATGATGAGGTAAGCCGAATCTTACAGGAAAGAAAGGGCTGGGCAGATTGCATATTCCTAGACTTTCAGAAAGCGTTTGACACTGTTCCACATGGGAGACTTATTGGGAAGCTGCAAGCAATGGCTAGAATAGGTGGAAATGTCTTGGAATGGATAAAAACTTACTTAGAAAGAAAGGAACAGAGGGTTAGAGTAAGACACTCAGTGTCTGGATGGAGAAGAGTTAGTAGTGGAGTTCCACTGGGTTCAGTTTTAGGGCCACTTTTGTTCTCTGTATATGTAAATGACCTACCAGAGTCTGTAAATTCATTCATGAATATGTTTGCAGATGATGCAAAGATTGTGAAGAAAGTACGAAACGAGAACAATGGTAGACAACTTCAGGAAGATCTAAATAGTCTGCATGAGTGGTCAGAAAAGTGGCTAATGATATTCAATCCTTTAAAATGTAAGGTAATGAGAATGGATACAAGTGCAAGAAGGCCCAAGCTTGACTACTTGGTGGCAGGAGTACAACTTCAAGAGACAGAAAATGAGAGATCTAGGAGTAAACATACTGGCAGATTTGTCTCCAGAAATACATATAAATGGCATAGTAAGGGCAGCATATGCATTCTTATCAAATGTAGGGGTAGCCTTCAGGCATATGGACAAGGAAATATTCAGAAATATTTATGTAACCTATGTGAGGCCAAACTCGAATATGCAGCCCCTTTTGGAATCTGCACTTGAAAAAGCAAATAGCTAAGCTTGAAAAAGTTCAAAGACATGCCACGAAAATGGTGCCAGAAATACGTAATCTCAGTTATGATGAGAGGCTGAGGGAATTAGACTTACCATTACTCGAAGCTAGAAGATTGAGGGGGGATATGGTGACAGTCTTTAAATTCCTTCATGGTTATGATAGAGTGGATAGGGATCGAATTTTGATATGGCTGGCTCTAGAACTCTAGGTCATAGTTTGAAAAAGCTTCATAAGAAAACTTCTTTGCAGGATGTAAGGAAATACTTTTTCAATGTAAGAGTAGTTGATAATTGGAATTCGCTATGCGAGGAGGTAGTTAATGCTATCTGAATCCATAGTTTTAAGGACAGGTATGATAGGTATCACAAAGTAGAAATTGGAACTGATCAGGAGACGGAAAGATACGAGCTTTGGGCTCTTTCCCGTAAACACAATTATGTAATCACAAAAGTAGAAGTAAGAAATACAGTACTGTACCTAGTTTTGTATAATATTTTTGTTTATAGGTGTAGTTTTATTATACAGTATCTTACAATAAGAACTTATATTACAGAATATTTTTCTATAGATTATGTACTGTACATTCTTTTGCCTCTCCAGCTCATCTTCCCCAGCCTCTCCAGCTTCCTCCTAATAAGCCAGTCTCTCCCTCCCTATGCAAGCAAACCATATGAGTAAAAGAACACACTACCTACAATTTTGTACTATACAGTATTATTGTAGTGTGATACAGTACAGATATCTATATGTTTATAAGTGTAGTTTTATTTTAAAGTACTCAGGGTAACAATTACATCTGCCAAAACAAGTCCTTCGCAAGAAGGCAACCGTCCTAGACCTTGGTAGAAAAGGGAGTCTGTGACGTAAAACCAGAACAACAACAACAACAACAACCTGTATCTTACAATGTGAACTTTATTTCTATAGATTAATGTTAATTTAAAGGGTAAGCAATAGTATTAAGATTAGTTTTAGAATTTCTTTATCATAGATTACGAACATATATTTTTTTCCAATGTTTTAAATTATTTATTTTTAACATATATTGGGGGACCTAGGTTCGAATTTAGGTGTCTTCCGACTTAAGTCTTAATCCGCTTTAAGTTAGCTGTCATGAACGGAACCCTGACGTTAAATGAGGACCTCTTGTGATTACCTAATTGTGTTTACGGGAAAGAGCCCAAAGCTCGTATCTTCCCGTCTCCTGATCGGTTCCATTTTATACTTAGTGATACTTATCATACCTGTCCTTAAAACTATGGATTGAAATAGCATTAACTACCTCCTCGCTTAGCCAATTCCAATTATCAACTACTTTTACACTGAAAAAGTATTTCCTTATATCCTGCAAAGAAGTTTTCTTACGAAGCTTCAAACTATGACCTTGTATATATATATATATATATATATATATATATATATATATATATATATATATATATATACAGTAACCCCTCATTTATCAAGGGGGTTCAGTTCCGGGACCGGCCGCGATAGGTGAATTTCCGCGAAGTAGGAACACCTTAAAAAAAATAACAATAATAATAATAATTATTATAACACCAGGACGGGCCAAAATATGATAAAATACTACAGCCTTTATCAGGCTGTAAAGAGACACAGAGAAGGAGAGTGTAAAGCCCTGTCAGATGTGAAGGGATTATAAAAGATGTGTAATGAATATCCATTTCTCTGCTGGATTTTCATATACCTCTACATTACTTTCATGATATCTATTCCAAAAATTCTCCTCAGCTCTTATTATTATTATTATTATTATTATTATTATTATTATTATTATTATTATTATTATTATTATCATTATTATTGGCAACAATAATTTTCCTTTGATGATAATTGTGGAATTATTATTATTATTATTATTATTATTATTATTACGAATTTGTAATTTAACCATTAGTTTTACAATAAATAATGTATTTTTGGCTAAATGAACAACAGTTAATTAAAGATGTTTCTCTCACTCTATCTCTCTCTCATCAACATTATATTCTACCCAACCCCCCACACTCTCTTTGTCCCAGCAAACTAGGGAGGGACGCTGTACAAAGTTATTAAAGTAAATAAACCAACAGATGTACAAACAATTATGAGCCCTTAATAATAATAATAATAATTATAATGATAATAATCTCCACACTCATCATCAAAGGAAAATTATTGTCGCCAATAATAATAATAATAATAAGATTTAAGGAGAATTATTGGAACAGACATCATGAAAGTAATGCAGAGGTATATTAAAACCCAGCAGAGAACTGAATATTCATTATACATCTTTTATAATCCCTTCACATCTGACAGGTCAGTACACTTTCCATCTCTGTTTCTCTTTACAGCCTGATAAAGGCTGGTTTATTTTATAATATTTTGGCCCGTCCTGGTGAAACAATCTTTAATTCCTCCCCCCCCCCAAAAAAAAAAAAATCCGCGCTGCACTGAATTCACGATAGGTGAACCGCGAAATAGCGAGGGATTACTATATATATATATATATATATATATATATATATATATATATATATATATATATATATATATGTATTCCTAATAGCACATCCAAACTGACAGACATGTTATTATGGATGTAGTTCTCTGAATTCTTAAAGTGTTTCTACCATACTCGGGTGTATTTGTTAAGTATTCAGTAGATTTCATATAAAAGTTTCCTCTTATCTTTTCAATGCACAGACTTCGACAATTTTTGGAGCACAAATCAATATACGAACGGATATAACAAGTGTGACAAGGGATCATTTAAACCTAAGGTAATACAAGTTGTCATGTGGTATTGTAACAAGTAGCGCCGAGCATGAAGAATCATTTGTCCTCGAATTTACCCGCTGCGACTTGTGAAGCTCCCATAGTGGCTCGTACGGGCTTTCTTCGTTAGAACCACATGTAGATAAGAACGACAATGTAGTGGCATCCCTTATATTATAGCTCCTGTCAACTCACATGCTCAGTGAAATACACCATTTGCTATATGAGGTAAACGATGGAAAAACATCTTCACGATCCCAGGGATTGACAAGGAGAGTTAAGTCCATAATGAGGGATTCAAATTACAAATATAACATATCTAATCACGACGATTTAACAGCTACATTTTAGTTAAAATATTGTACTGAAAACAAGAAGTTCACAAAATTAAAATTTATGACTTAATTAATTATATCAAATTATCACTACACGGGCCAAATATTTATTAATTTTCTTAAAACATGAAACAAAATTCTTCAGTATTAAAAGTGTCAGGTGTAGTGCTAAAAACTGACAAAATGCTTTATAGTTTAACAAAAATGCCAGCCACAAGGATCTATGTTCAGTATGTAATTCCCCTTAATCAAAGGGTGTGGCACCGGCAAGTCCCTTGACACGTGTGGCAAGTATTGTACTTAGAAGCTATCTCCATAATCATCTAACAAGTATTAAGACTCCAAATGAGGGTAAACACGCATCATCCAATAAGAAGATTTATGTAAAGAAGTTTTCATTTCATATTCCTTGTGTTGGGTGGTGTATGGCTACGGTAACATCCACCAGTCGCAGATGAATTTACACTAAAGCACGCATTCTGTCTGTAGTAGCACCAGAGAGTCTTAGATAACTCACAGGTATCAACTTATATCAAGGAGCTATGCTAAGAACTGTGAATGATAGTTTCTGATAACGAAAACAAAGAATTTTATATTTTTAAGGGAAGGGATATTAAAGGCATTCTAAGGCTGGGCTTCTCTGTCAGTTTTAGTATACTGTATTACATAGTTTTTGAGAATATGTATGATACTCAGGCAAGATAGGAAAAAGAAAGATTTCCAGTGCTATCAGAAACTTTCATACACCCGACCAGAGATTAGATAATAATAATAACAATAACAATAATAATAATAATATAAACAAATAAAGCACTCATACCTAATTCCAATTCTAGTTACTCGCTAACCAGATTGAATCCAGAGTCTCCATTTGAGTATTTAACTAACATGGGAAAAGATGATAGAACATGCTCTTCTAGCCCTATCTAATGGGTTCTGGCATAGCTGTTCATCTGTAAAGCTAGTTATTTTTGCACAGAGTAGACTATCTTTCAAGAGCTTGTTTTATATTTCTTTAATTACATCCTACACTTAACCTTTTATCCTAAGCCTAATAATAAGAATTTTTTTTTCTCAAAAACTTAGTTACTTCAAATTTCCCTCCCTACTTTTAGACACTCCAGCATATACTAACCTATGCACACCTTGTCCATTTGACTAAAGGACATTGTGGTATGTTTGCAAGCAATTATCCAATTGTAATTACCTACTTGTACTTAAGGGAAAATGCCCTACGCTCCTAGCTCGCAGTCGGTTCCATTTTTATACTCCATGATACACATCTTATGTCTTTAATATAATGAATGGAATTAGTGTAATCCACGTCCTTGCTTGGCGAATCATCACTTATTCTTACACTAACAAATTACTTTCTTACATCCTGCACAGAACCTTCAGCTGCCAACTCTGTCTTATATTCGTTTTCTGTTCATATTTTCTAATACTTTACGGCTTCCAAGATTATAAAACTGCAACTACTAACTATTATTATAGTAAACAAGCACCTTCTTACTTCCTGAAGAGCTTTTCTTATGAAACTTCAAACTTGTGACCTCTAGTTCTTAAACCAACCATGGCCCGATTTCTAAAACAGTGTAGACCTAGGATACCATATTTTAGTTAGCTAGACACACACAAATAGATTTCATAAACGCATCTGATGCGGTTCTGTATGGCTAGGATCCCATACGAGATCCTAGCCATACCCAGAACCGCATCATATACGCTTATGAAATCCATGTGCGTGTCTAGCTAACTAACAGTATGTTATCCTAGGTTTACACTGTGTAAGAAATCGGGCCAATATCAATTCACTACTCCATATCAACACTGTCTAAACATGGCAGGTATTAAAAAACGTTACCAGATCCCCCTCCATTTCTTTACTTTTAGTGATGATAAATTGAACTCAAAATGAATTGTCTCTGTCGCTAGCTTTGTAACATGACCTTAAACTTACTTGGCGCGATTTTCTTCACGCATGGATTCAAGAAGAGTGCTGCATGTTCGAGATTCGGCCTCGCATAAATCATGTCAATATTTCTAGACATCTATTTGCCTTTATGGCTGAAAGCTATATGGATGTTTAAAACAAAAACAGTATACCAATAGTGTGCATTTTTGTAGTCAAATTTGCCAACAGAGACCCTAATATCACTTACATACTAATATGAATACATAATAAACATTAGCCGGTGCTACTTTGGCTTGTTATCTACGTGTCATTAATCTAATTTGGTATGCGATCTACACTCTATATTGTGATCTATAACCTAACCTAACCTCTATTTAGCATTTTTAGCTGATATATGTGCTGTTTATCACTAGAATATCTATGGTAATATTTTTTTCCTTGT
Organism: Halocaridina rubra; assembly: GCA_037179515.1. NCBI lineage: Eukaryota > Metazoa > Arthropoda > Malacostraca > Decapoda > Atyidae > Halocaridina > Halocaridina rubra. The sequence continues at coordinate 59,783 of JAXCGZ010017168.1, read as the reverse complement.
AGATAACAAGTCAAAGTAGCACCCATTAGCCTTCTTCTCATCCTGCCCATTCTTATTACTCAACATTCTGAAGTAATGAACTTTATTGAACACTAACTTGACTATATATGTATACTAATTTGATCTTCCTGATGTTCCTAAGTACTAATATCTTCTTTTACTCTATTCACGCTTCTTGTATTGTGTTAATTTACAATATGGTCATTGTAGGGGCAGGAATCAACCGTCAGGTGTCACGTCAATCTGCAAGCATATTAAAATTTTACTTTACGGATAATTTACATTTTCTTAGAATTAAAAGTAGACAAAAAAGTTATTCCTAAATGCATATACCCCACCGCTAACCTTTGGCCATTCAAACAATGCATGTCTTTTTAACAACTTTTTACTCCAATATTTTTTCTTCTGTATAAGTTTTTATATACACCAAGCCATTCTCATCGATTTTTGCTATTATTTGGAGCTTACCGAATATCTAAGTATGCGTACTCTACCAAGTTTTCTCTTGTAAGATAAGGCTTATCTCGTCAAAAAATTCAACAAGCTTGTTAATGTAGACTGTAGACTTGCCCACTGTAAAGCTCTATTGTCTCGTGAAAAAAGCTAAGGCTAAATGAGAACAGAAATGTGTCTTCGTAGCATTTTCACCATAGCTTTGCAATTTGCACATGAGTGAGAAATCTAAGATGGCGGAAGTCCCTATACCAAGTTTGGTGTTTATTATTTTTTCATATCTATTCACGATGATGTAATCCTAAAGTGATATTATCCCCCCAAAAAATATTGTCTGCGGTAAAGCGAGAAAATTACAAAATAAATTTAAAAAAAAATCTCCAAAAAATATATTTTCAAAAGGTAATAATTATTTACATGAATAATACTTTCTTCAATAAAATATTATGAAATAAATACCAGCTGATTCCATCGTTTGAATGTAAGGTTTGCATTCAAACTTAGATTTATTTTATTATTAAAGTATTTTTTTATATTATTTGGAAAAAATAATAAATATACAATATAATAATATGATGGCACATATAGACTTCCATTAAAAACATAATATCAGTGTACTACATATGATTAATAATAAGATAAATCCAGTATCTACTCGATCGAATGAAGTGTTGTTCTTCAGACGAAGGTGAGAGGTGAAATGTGGGAATATATATTCACTATTTAATCTGCAGGTGAGAGATACTCCATAGTAATAGCGCTCTCCGCTTGGTTTCTTATGATTTTATTTGACGTAGAATTAACTCTAATAATAATTTTTGGGTCACCTTCATAACTTAACCTAACCGAGAGGTTCATGGCAAAGCGGCTTGTATAGGTAGATATGGTTGTTTTTATAAAACTTAAATTTTTCAAGTCTAATGAACAACAAATGAGCAATAATTGTAACAGACAAAGCTATGAGTATTCATCCCCTGATATTGATAGTATTAGGGGATGGACAATGGTTAAGGGGCAATTATTTGGTTTATCATGAAATTTAATTCATATATTGCCATTACATGTATCAGGACTGATAAATGTTGGTAATTTAACAGTTTAGTATCGCGGCCGAATTTCGGCTATTTCCCGCCAATTATTAACCTAACCATTCATAACCTAACCTAACCATTCTTAGGTTAGGTTAGTTTAAGAATTGGAGGGAAATAGCCGAAATTCGGCCGCGATACTAAACTGTTAAATTACCAATTTGGTAACGAGAATGTCTTTAAGATGGTAATTATAGTTTGGATTAATGGTCAAGAAATTTCAAAACCCTTGTGTGAAGAACACATTCTTCACCTTGGACCTCCTATCATATATATATATTTCTTTTTATGAGGTGACCATAGCCAGATTAAATGCTCAAATGTCTATCAGTGGACAGACTCAGTCTGTCCACTGATTATTGTACAGGTGTTAAACCTAACACTAGGCCTATGGTAAGAGGCACCAGCATCATTAACGTTTTGATCCGAATGTGTTAGTAAAACTATTGAAAATATCAGAACCAGTAAAGCCAGTTTATATAATGTAGGTTGATATTCTGAATCTTCATATTATACCTTAGAGGATTATAATACCTTATTTGTCATGGCTCCAAATTTAAGATAAGACTTTACTAGTAATGAGTAAAAACCATTTTTTTTTTCTTTTTATATTTTTGTGACACCAGGACGGAAAAAAGAAATTGCCCTCATCGAGCCAGAATATCATGTAATTTAACAATGATGTACACTTAAGTAAAATATTAAGAACTGCAAATTGTATTTTTATACAATGGTAAACTCTTTATAAAAAAAGAAATGATCTAATATTCTTAGCATTCTCAATCAGATACCAAAAGAATTTTATTACATAATCTTTGAAATATTCTCTATATTTAGGGTTCTTTTATATTATGTATAAACCAGATGTTGTTAATTTTGTAATATACATATATTTTATTATTTCAGATGTATCAGCATGGGTAGATATTTTCATGCAGTTAGAGGTTTGCAAGAATTATATAATGATTGCATCCTACTGCAAAGACCAGCATACATCCAGTAAATACTGTGCAGAGATCTGACAAACAACAATGGAAGATGATAATTTATATACTATGCTCAAAATTCCTTTTAGTTAGCTTTTATTTATTTAATAACTTATTTTATCTTAAAGCCTAATGCAGTGCTCAGAAGTACAGAGATACTTGACTAATAATATATGCAGCAAATATTGTAAATTATAAAGGTAATATACTTAGTAGAAAGTTTTTTCATAAAGACTACTGAAAATGTCGAATCTTGAAAATGGTGCATATATTCGGACAATTGAATGGGATATGATGAACAAGTACAAGTTTTATCCTCTGTCCATGTTAAGTTCCTTTAGTGTGCGGTGTTTCTTGTACCCATTTACTGTGATCAAAACGAGAATACAGATTCAGAGGCATTCTGAAGTCTACAAAGGCACCTTTGATGCATTTTACAAGATATTTAAATATGAAGGTAAGCTAAACAGAAGGTAAGGAACTAGACTCTTTAAAATAAACTTTAAATTATGCAAATCTGCTTCAACAATGCTAGTTCAAGCATGTTGTCATTGCCCACTCAGAGTTCTTTGGTCTCCTCCTCTCTTGAATTTCCAACTTGTCAGTCATATGCAATAAAGAAGTAATCATTTTTTATTTTATTTTCAAGCCAGTTTATAGGTGGCCGTAAAATTTCTTTACCAAGTGCAAAACTAGTTATTAAGGTATGAAGGGATTCCCACAAATATGAACACCAAAATGTCACTGGTCATATCATTAAATAAACTGTGGTGGGTGCATGAATGCAGCTGAACTCTCTTCATATATGTTTTATCAGTGCCTAAGAATTATTTTAGAATTGACACCAGAAAGGGCAAAAAACGAAAAAAAAAATTCACCTCATTGTGCCTGGACATGAACAAAATATCAAGACACATAGTTATGGGAAATGTTGTGATATGTCAGACGTGAAGGGATAATGAAATTATACTAAACTTGCATGCTTTCTTGAATATATATATATATATATATATATATATATATATATATATATATATATATATATATATATATATATATATATATATATATATATATATATATATATATATATATATATTATATATATATATATATATATATATATTATGTGTGTGTGTGTGTAGAGCAGACATGTGCCGTCAGTATGAAAATGTATTAAAATACAATTACTCAGGTTAGGCAGTGCCTAAGCAGAGTAATTACATTTTCATACTGATGACACGTCCCTGATGTAGAGTACCTCTCCCTTGGTCAGGCTAAGTACATACGAAGGCTTTTAAGCTGATTCTGGAAGAAGTATCATAAAAGATAATCCCTTGAAATATAATACAGTGGTGACCTCAACCCACGAACTTTATCCGTTCCCAAAAACTGTTCTTGGGTTGGATTTATTTTTCCCATTGAAAAGCATATAAATTCAATTAAAGATCCATTCCTGGTAACAAAAAATATTAATTTAAAAAAAAATTTAGTGACTAAAAACATGAAATACAATACAGGTTAAATGTATTTCATCTGTAAAAGGAAAATTACATTAATAATAGAAAGGAAGTCTACTCTATTAAAGAAAAGCATGTATATTCAGGTATACAGTATACACTACTTGATACCCAGTATAAAATAGCAAATTCCAACACCTACAAAAAGTTGTTGCATTCTCCCACTAATAACCAATACAGTAGGAAAGAGTACATACTGTAGGTAAAAAAAAATAATGTAGGTAAGAAACAGTACTGTATTTACCTTTGTGCATGACTGTTGCTGGCATACATGGATGGTGGTGGAGGAGAAGGTGAACTAATTTTTGGAAGGAGAGTCCCCCAATATCACAAACACTTTAAACTTTCTTAGGAGCCATAATAAGGGCTATATGAAAGATAAAACATTGGAAAATAAAGCAAGAACTATAACAGATCATGAACATACCATACACTGCAGGCACCAATGCAGAACTGAGAGCAGGCTAGTGGGACACGTGATGGCTTGGCCAACACGTGTTCGTGGGTTGGATTTTGTTCATGGGTTGGGGTCAAAATTTGTTCAAAATTTTGTTCGGGGGTACAGGCGTTCGTGAGTTTGGGTCACCACTGTTCACAGTATATCCTTGTTTGTGACAACCAGTTTATGTCTTAATCACACTGACTATTACTATTACTTCCAATACAATCAGAGATTCAACTTAAAACTGTTCACTCGTATACTGAATATCATGTAATTTAACAGTAATATACAGCTTAAGTACAATATAAAGAACTGCAAATTGTATTTTTATACAGTGCTAAACTGTATATAAAAAATAAAAAGAATCTTATATTCATAACATTCTCAGTCAGATACCAAAAGAATTTTATTTCATAATTAGAAAGGCCAAAATTTTACAATAACAGTTTGGAGACAAATTAACTGCAGGGTACTTTTCTATTTTCTGAACAGGTATAGGAGGGTTGTACAAAGGCTTTTGGGTCAGCACCTTCCAGATTGTCTCAGGTATATTTTACATTACAACATATGAGTCTGTAAGACACTTCCTTCAAAAAGAAGGCATCAAAGATTCTAGAATAAGAGCATTGGTTGGTGGAGGATGCGCATCTTTAGTGGGACAGACCATCATTGTACCAGCTGATGTAATCTCCCAGCATATGATGGTTTTAGGACAACTGGAACATCGTGGAAAATCTAAGACTGTTGTTAATCCACTTAATATCAAGTATCATGGCAAAACTAAGTTTCAAGTAGGTCAAATACTATTATATTTAGGGGTATTATTCAGGCCTACAGGTGTGATATTTTCTTTTGTCAATCTTTGAGTATGATGTAAGAATATCCTATATATTATTTTTCCCTCACACCTTTTACAATTATTGTCGTTTCATGCCTGTTCCACAAAGCTAGATGGCATAACCTGAATACTTTACTGCTATATGTAATGCTAATGTAATTATATATACTCTTGTAGGTTGCAGCAGACATCATTCAGAAAGTGTACAAAAAGGATGGCATCCGAGGTTTCTATCGTGGGTATCTTGCATCTATATGTGCATACGTTCCTAACTCAGCTTTGTGGTGGGGATTTTATCACTTTTATCAAGGTGAGACTTTATTGTTATTGCATACGTGCTATTAAGGGGTACAAAGGAAAATATTTTCTGACGTTGCCATGTGTTTAAAATATATGTGTAATTATATATGGGTATTCTAGCTTAATATATCATAAAATCTGTTTTTTAAGTGATATTTTGATATACATTATTAAGTATTTTGTGATGGGCAAATAGGATGGAAATACCTGACACGGTTTTCCAAAACTGTGAAAGACAAAATCACGTCTTAAGGTGGGTTAGGGTATCTACTGTTGAATTACGAGCCTCATTATGGTAACATAAAATAAGACATGCATTTCCTAATGTAGTTATTATAAGTACAGTACATACTTATAATTTTGTAATTGGTTGAGAGTATCATATCATATCTTAAACTTATCATTTATTAATTATAGTATCTCCATATTAACAGACAAACTAGCAATCATTACTCCTCAAGGAACTTCAACACTACTTCTACAGTGTATTGCAGCTCCCCTTGGAGGAGCAACTACCGTCTTGTTAACGAACCCCCTGGACATTGTTAGAGCAAGATTACAGGTAGGAATCCAGTTATATTGCATGAATGAATGAATTGGCACTTACGATTGTAAGTGACCAACAGGGTTAGATCAGGTTAACCTTAGGCCTGCATTTGGAAATTTACTTTAATGGGCTTGGTAATGATTGCATACTCCCATGTTCATTTAATAAACTGTGAATGAATGATTATATGTTATAATGTTTCTTATTCTGTTGTAATAACCCTGCTATCTCTCATCGGAGGAGATGAAAAGGAAATTTTAAAGTTTTAATAAAGTAAATGAGAAAAGCTAAAGAATGCTTGTATTCTATCATGATTTAAGAGTAGAATACAGTATGTCATATTTTCTCTTTGAACCACCTACAACATAATTTTTTTTGTTTCCTTTCTTTGTTTTGCTCATGTTTCTTCTCTGCCTTTCTTAATTTCTAGTAATAGTTCTGCATACTTATATGTAGTGTCAGTAATCATATTTATTACTTAATGTATATTAAAGATTAATTTTATTAAATTTATTCTTTAAACCAGGTACAGAGAGCTGGAGGATTCGGCCATACTTTCCGTGTTTTGTGGGCCGAAGAACAAATTGGTATCTTTACCAAAGGACTTTCCCCACGAATGTTTCAATCTTGTATATTTTCCTTCATGATCATTCTAGGATATGAATCTGTTAAAAGGTTTTCCATAAGCGATGAATATAAGGAAGATGTTAAGTGGTGAGAAAAATTTGATAGTGCTATAGTAGTTTTTTTTATAAATTTCTGTACAGTGCATTTAATGTATAGTATTACTTGGTTATTACTGTATAAATGTATTATATATGTATTTATATAGTGAAGATGATTATGACTAATTAAAAATATTTTTAGCTAGCCATTAAAATTTAAACATACTTAGGACGTAGCACAATTGTGCTAGAATTTTAAAAAAATTTTGTAGTATTAGTAGTTATGACAAGCTGGTTTTTTTAAACATACTCTTATCGATCACTGCTCAATTCTTACTGAGTGTGAGTTCTTAAGCATTTGGAAAATATATGTACGAAAATGTAAAAAAAAAAAATATCCTCTTATTACACGTGTTTTATATTCTAAACTAAGTTTATGAAAGCAAATACACTAAAACTATGGATATTTCCTGTTAAGGAGCGTCAAAGAGTTCGAAAACATTGGCAGAGCAGCTTCCTCAAAACAGTCTCACAATAAGGTCTTCTCGTAATTACAGTGATTTAAAGCTAGTTTTTTAATAATGATTAACAAAAATTTCAAATGTTTTCATATTTACAGGGCAGATGACTCTCCATTTAGTTATGCGATTCGGGATTTTAATCACGTCATTTAATGAGAACTAATGAATTTCGTTAAGACTCGTAAGGCTAAAAGAATCTCCCAAGCAGAGGTCGTAGCATTATTTGGGCCAAAATAAATTTCTAGGACTACACCTAGTGCATTCATACAATATATTCTTTAATAATAATACTGTAATACAATTGTGTATATTGTCCCTAGTAGACGTAGGCAAAGGTCATATATAAGGGATACAGGTTATTCACCCAATCAGAACCTTTAACAATAGATCCCTTGCTTCCTTAACAATGATCATGAGGGTAAGTGACGATCCTTCCCTTTTGTTGAGTTACGTGCCATACTGCGTAGCTCTAATCTCCCTTTAACTGGTTCTTTGTGAATGTAAGCACATCCTGGCATCTGTTCCAAAATAATCTTGTCTCATCCACACTCTGATCCTTTTCAAACCATTCTCCCATAGTTATATCCTCGAAATTGTCAACAAACCTCTAAGCTCCTTCCTTGTCTGCACTCAATGCATTTTTCAGTTACTTGAACATTATGCATGGCAGTGGGGGAAGATACCTTATGGCGAAGAGAGAGAGAATCCAGATTAGAAGTAAGAGAAGGATCATTAATGAGTCGGACTGGCTTAGATTCAACCCTATCAAGGAGATAAGTATAAGAAGAAGCACCCCAGATGTGTAAGCAGTTTTTTAAGCAGGGATGGATAAGACCTTTATAGATTTTAAGTGACTGTAAAGGGGAAAAGTAATGTGAAAACAAAACAAAACCCCCAATTTTTTGGATGAAGATTTAGAAATTTGGATTATGTGATTCCTCCAAGACAACTTAGAGGCTATATGGATTCCTAATATGTTGATAGAATTAAGAGGGTAAATTTCGTTAGTTTCAAAGACAACAGGATTATCAGGAAGAGAAGAAGATAAAGAGATAGCCAGAAACTGTCTTGGAGGCATTGAATTTAACTAAATTTTGAGTGCCCACTGAGATACCCACTGCAAATCAGAGCTGAGAGTAGAAGAAATAGTGATACAAGACTGATTACGAGTAGCAGATGAAGGTTGTGAAGAAAAGGCAGAAGAAAGGTGAAGGCTAGAATCATCAGCAAAGGCATGAAGAAGAGAGGAAGATGGGGATTGTAGAAGATCATAGATGAAGAGAAGGAACAGAGTAGGTGAAAGAATAGAGCCCTGTGGAACACCACTGGTAACAGAGAAAGGGCTTGATGTCACACCATCTACAACTACAGATATAAAACGGTCAGTAAGAAAACTGGAAATCAGAGAACAGAAAGAAGGGGTAAAGCCATAGGCATGGAGTTTGGCCAACAGAGCCTTGTGCCAGACTGTCAAAAGCCTTAGAGATATCAATGACAACGACAAATGATTCCCCATAGTTCCTCAAAGAAGATGACCATACATGAGTAAGATAGGACAGGAGGTCACCAGGGGATCTTGCCTTGCGAAGCCGTACTGGTGATCGGAGATAAGTGAGTTACATTCAAGGCATTTCAAGAAGTGATCATTGAGCAAAGTTTCAAAAACTTTAGCAATAGAGGAGGTTAGGGCAATAGGTCGGTAGTTTGAAGAAATAGAGCAGTCACCCTTATGAACAAGTTGAACTAGAGCATGTTCCAAGATGAAGGATAGATACTGGTTGACAGAATGAGGCGAAAAAGACGACACAGCACGGGAGCCAGTTCATCTGCAATCTCCTTAAGGATCCTTGCAGGGATACCATCAGGACCAGATGCCTTGTTCGTCTTTAGCGAGCGAAGAACCTTATAAACTTTGCATGAAGAAAGGATAAGGGAGGGCATAGGGTTAGAGAGGGGTAAAGATTGAGGGATAGGTGCACTGGAATCGTTTATAGAAAAGTTGGCTGAAAAATGAGAGCCAAAGAGAGTGGCTTTGTCAGTGGGAGAGCAAGCTAAAGAACCATCAGAACGAATAAGAGGGGAAAGAAAAGCTTGAGTTACAGAGGTTTTTGGCTAAGGACCAGAATCATTTGTCAGTGGGAGAGGAGTTAAGGTCATCAACTTTCCTTCATATAAAGGAAGCCTTAGACCTTCGAATCTTAGCAGTACAGCAATTCTTCAATAAAAGCAGAGCGAGTTAAATCAGAAGGAGAGGCTTGGTAAGATCAGTGTGCCCGACTCCTTGCCTGGATAGCCATGGAGCACGCACAGTCAAACCAAGGTTTAGGAGGAGAGAAAATTTTTGCAGTAAAGGGGATGTACGCCTCCATTCCCGAGGTCATAATCTCGGCAACTTTTAGGGCTACCTGATCAGGGTTGCGGGACAGAAAGTAGTAGTCACCCCATGGGAAGTCAAAGAGGAAGTTACGCAAATTTTCATGTTGGGTATGCTCACAGTGCCAAAGGCAGTGCTGAGTAGGAGGGATTGGTGGAGGGGGAGTGAAAATGGAAGAGATTGAGATCATAGAGTGGTCAGATTTACCAAGAGGGGAAAGTACAGAGTAAGAGTTGTTTGAAGGGTTAGAAGTAAGAAATAGGTCAAGGTACTGTGTGGAGATTTGTAGCTCGCAGATTGGTCGATGTAGCAACTGCTTCTTCCCATCTACTTCCAGACTCTGGAACTCTTTTCCTCCTTCTGACTTTCCTAAGTCTTATGACCTATCATCCTTCAAAAAGTGAATCTATCGTCATCTCAGGGCGTAGTCCTCCATATCTCTGGGTCCTCTGTACTTTGACTGTTTTTTCTGTCTGTCGTCTTCCTTTGTGCAACATTACCTCATCTCTGCCTTGTCCTTGACCTTTTTCTTTTCCTTCATTTTGGTGTTTTCTTGAGCTCAGGCCTTTATTGATGAGAGCAGTTTTTGCCTGTCCCGGTGTCGCAAATAAAAAATAAAATAAAAAATCTAATAGTAGTTTCCCTGGTTAGCTTCATCAGTCTCAAATAAACTTTTAGTTTAATAGTGTGCGTTTCTTGATCTGATCTTCCATTCATCCAAATATTATGTCGTAGATGGGCTCTGTCTGTAGCTACCTGATTATAGCTTCTGAACATTTCAAAGCGTTACAAATTCTTTTCATCTTTTTTAATTACTGACACTATAGTGTGATATCTTTAAATTCGTGCAGCCATATTAAATGTCTTTCCTCCTCCTTACTGCCTAATAATATTTATTTTCTTGTTAAATTAACGAGAAACTTCTTAAACAGTGTACAAGTCTTGGCCAGTCATGGTTGGCCGTAAGACATCGATGTCATTATCAGAGGCAGCACTTGGGGTAGTGGGAGATGCTGATTTATTTTTTAGATATGCAGAGCATTACCTTACATGTTCGTTTCTTTATGCTCATAAATTTCATGATGTGTGGTTCTTTGTGGATCAGTTTTAGAACTACTCCTGATCCTCATATATGTAACTGACATGCCATAGCCTGTAAATTTTTTTAATATATGTTTGCAGATGACGAAAATACTGTGAAGAGGGTAAAAGACAAAAAATATTGGTAGAGAATATCTGGAAGACTAATAGTCTGCATGAGTGGTCAGAAATGTGGCTAAAGAGATTCAATGCTTAAAACGTAAAGTAGTGAGAATGAGCAAGAGTACATGAAGACCCTTGGTTAGGTATTCAAAAGTTGGAGAGGATCTTCAAGAATCTGTGAATGAAAGACATCTAGAGGTTAATGCATTGGAAGGTTTGTTTCTAGATGCATATAAATGGTAGAGTAAAGGTGGTGTATGCTGTCTTAACAACATAAGGGTGGACTTCAGGCATAAGGGCAAAGAACTGTTCAGAAATATTTACTTGGGTTATGTGAGGCCTAAGCTTGACTATGCAGCACCCTCCTGGAATCCACATTTGAAAAATAATATGACATTGGATGAATGTTATTATATGCTTTGAGGCTAGCAACAGAGACATGAAATCTCATATATGGGGAAAGCCTGAAGGAAATGGCATTACCAACACTTGTAGCTAGTGGAAAGAAGGATCTATGGCAACGTTTCAACTTCCTCCATGGTTTTGACAGACTTGATTGTTATTCATACTTTTTTAGATGGATGGCTCTAGAACAAAAGGTCATAGTTGGAACCTTCTTATAAAAATTTCTTTGCAGGATGTGAGGAAGTACTTTTTTTTTAGAAAGAATAGTTAAAAATTGAATTCACTATGCGAAGAAGCTTTAAACACTGAATTCATAGCCTTAAGGAAAGATATGATAAGTTTTAGGGGAAAATAAAAAAACCTGGAAATGGGAAGTTGCAAGTATGGATCGCAGTCTTGTGAGCACAATTAGGTATATACCTTCAGGTAAATTATGAAAATTGATAACTTTATCACAGTAGGAAATAAAGTTACAAAACATTCATCCTGATATTATCAAGCAATAGGCTATGAAAATTATTAATTTCAGCTCATTATTCATATAAAGAAAAGAAAACTGATATCTGGGTCACCTTGGGTTCAAGTGTTATAAAAAAGTATTACTCGAATAATTGATTTTTCAAGAAATATCTTATCTGCCGCTAAGGGAATTAACAATGATAATTTGAAGTATGAAACAACCTTAATATTTTATCGCAAAGATAATAATAAATTACAAAATGGACGAGCATCTTATTGTGAGGATATTTTTATAACAGTGTAGCCTGTACAGTAATGCTGCTAGGCTAGGAGATATTTATAATGAAAATTTAAACCTTTAATATAATATTTGGATTATATATATATATATATATATATATATATATATATATATATATATATATATATATATATATATATATATATATATATATATATATATATATATGTTATAACTAGGTAAATTTATGGGGCCTGATGACATATCTTATGTACTTAACAAGCATACTGAACCATCATCAGTAGCGCTATGCATCATATTTGAGAATTCACTAGAATCTGGGGTGATTTCAAGATGTTGGAAACCAGCGAACATAGTACCTGTCTTCAAAAAGGGAAGCAGAGAGACAGCTCTAAATTATGTGTTGCAATGACTCGCATAGTTTGCAAGTTATGGAAAAACTACTAAAAAAACACATTTCTTTCTACTTGGAGTCCTTCGACTATTCTGTCAGTAAAAAAGTCTGCAAGAGTGGTCAGTCAAGTATCTAATGAGATTCAATACCTCAAAATGCAAAGTAATGAGAATGGGCAAGAGCACAGGAAGGCCCAAATTTGGGTACTCAATAGCAGTTGCAGAATTCAAGAGACAGAGTATGAATGAGATCTAAGAGTACATGTGTTGGGACATTTGTCTCCGGAAATGCATATAAATAGTATAGTAAATGCAGTATATGATTCCTTAGCAAACGCAAGTTTGGCCTTCAGGCACAATGACAAGGAAGTGTTGAGGAAATTTTTTTTTACTTATGTGAGGCTAAAGTTTGAATGTGCAGTGCCATTTTGAATTCACACTTAAAAAAAGCATATTAATACATTGGAGAAAGTTAAAAGACATGTTTCGAAGCTTGTAACAGAGATACATAATTTTCAGTTGTTAAGAAAGGCTGAAGGAGGTAGACTTATCATCATTTAGGGTTAGGAAGAAGAGGGGTGATATTGTAATGATTTTCAAATTCCTTCATGGTTTTGACAGAGTGGATAGGAAGGTGGCTCTGTAACCAGAGATCATAGTTTGAGGCTTCGTAAGGAAACTGCAAAATGTAAGTTTAAAATTAAAATATGCTACACGAGGAATGGATAAAAACATACTTAGAAGGAAGGGAACAGAGGGTTAGAGTAAGACACTCAGTGTCTGAATGGAGAAGAGTTAGTTGTGGAGTTCCACAGGGTTCAATTTTAAGGCCACTTTTGTTTCTTGTATATGTATATGACCTACCAGAGTTTGTAAGTTCATTCATGAATATGTTTGCAGATTGGGAAAAAAAATAAGAAACGAGAACAATGGTAGAAAACTTCAGGAAGATCTAAATAGTCTGCATGAGTGGTCAGAAAAGTGGCTAATGAAATACAATATTTCAAAATGTAAGATAATGAGAATGGGTACAAGTGCCAAAAGGTCCAAGCTTGACTACTTGGTGGCAGGAATAGAACTTCAAGAAACAGAGAATGAAAGAGATCTAGGAGTAAATATACTGGCCGATTTGTCTACAGAAATGCATATAAATGGCATAGTAAGGGCAGCATATGCTTTCTTCGCAATTGTAAGGGTAGCCTACGGGCACATGGACAAGAAAATGTTCAGATATATTTATGTACCCTATGTGAGGCCAAAGCTTGAATATGAAGTACACCAGAGAAAGCACGAGGTTAAGCTGGAAATAGTTCAAAGACATGCCACGAAACTGGTGCCAGAAATAAGCAATCTCAGTTATGATGAGAGGCTGAGGGAATTAGACTTACCATCACTTGAAGCTAGAAGCATGAGGAGGGAGATAGTGCCAGCCTTTAAATTCCTTCAAGGTTATGACAGAGTGGATAGGGATCAATATTTTGATAAGGCTGGCACTAGAAGTAGAAGTCATAATTTGAAGCTTCGTAAGAAAACTTCTTTGCAGGATGTAAGGAAGTACTTTTTTAGTGTAAGAGTAGTTGATAATTGGAATTGGCTAAGCGAGGAGGTAGTTTATGCTAACTCAATCCATAGTTTTAAGGACAAGTATGATAAGTATCACCGAGTAGAAAATGTAACCGATCAGGAGATGGGAAGACATGAGCTTAGGGCTCCTTCCCGTAAGCACAAGTAGGTGATCACACACACACACATACCGCGCGTTCAGTGACACACGGAATTGCTCCTCTTAAATTTTTAACTGTTTCGAGTGACTAAAGTGCTTAGTGGAAAACTTTACCATAATTTCCATAAATCTGAAATCCTGCAGAGTATTGTGAGTTCAAAAACTAATATTTGTTGTAAGACGAGACTGTTCATATTAAAGGAAAAAAATTGAGAACTTTTTCGTGAGGAAGAGAGAGAAGCTGCCGTCCAGTTTCTGCCTTGAGGGAAATCTAGAAGAGTTGCCAGACGTGGAGCCATCACACCACATTACCTAATTTTTTGTGTAAACTGGGGAAAGCTCTTAAGCCGTTTTACCTGATCCTGTGGTTCTATATATTGTTAAAATCAGTATCCTTCCCATTTATATTAACTAGTTAGATAGTTTGATACACGAAAAAATTGAATAATAAAAGAAAAAAAAATTACCAAATACCCACCTGTCAACAGTACTGAGTTAAGTTGCCAAGTAGTACAGCAGTCGTATTTTCTTCATTTTTTTTTTTGCTTTTCTTTTAGCTTTCTCTTTTACTATTTTGTTATTTTGTATATATATTGAGTTAAATGTAAAGTCTAAATCCCGTGATAACATATCTTGGTTAGCAAGTCAGTTTATCAGTCAGTTTATCAGTTAGGAAGAATATATAACAGAAACAGGTGGGTGCCACCTCCAACACAAATTCGAATTTTCCTTCAGGTTTGACTTTTGTTTTTCTTTTTCTTTTTATACTTAAATTGCCATGGTCAAGTTTTTAAGTTAAGATGTGTGTTACCAGAAAGGAGACAAACTGAGTCACTAAATAGCACTTATATGGAGATATAAAAATTCTGTGTGAAGGTAAATTAGAAGTTTTTCTCTTTTCTTTTTTTTTCCTCTTTCTCGTCTTCTTTCTATATTCTGTGAGAGGGAGAACATAAAAATGAAGCCATCTCTGTCCCAAACCTCTCCCACCCATGGGTCGGGAGAAGGGGTAGTCATCAGAGGACTTAAACAGAGAATCAAGAAGTTAGAGGAAATGGTTATAAGCCTTGATGATAAAATTCGGAATATAGATGGAGAAATGAAAGAGAATGAAACACTCAGAGAACAAATAAGATCTTTGGAGGAAGCAAATAAAGCACAAGGGCAGGAGAGAAAGGAACTAGAAAAAAGAATAAAGAAGCTGGAAGGGGAAAAGAGTCAACTAGAATCTAGAATTTCTAAACAAGAAGATAAAAACAAACAGCTAAATGACAACCTAAAGGAATTAGATGTTAGTTCACTGCTCTCTTCTGAGAGAGACGAGATTGCTGCTTGGAATGTTCAGATTAAGGAAAACATTGAACAGTTCAGAAAAGAGTTCCAGGAGCTGAATATGGAAAATGATGCCATGAAAACGTCCTTTGCTGATGCACTAAAGGGGAATGTGGCAGTAAAAGAGGCTGTAAAGGTGGTGGCACTGGAAAACATACAAACAGTTGACTATAAAGAGACAGTAATCGAAAAAATCAAAGACGTTGTGATGGAAAGGGCAAACCCACTCATCAGACAGGCACTTGATAAGGAGAAGACAGTGGTAATCTCAGGCATAAGTGAATCCCAGGAGCCAACATGGCAGGGGAGACTTGAAGAAAATAAAGCTAACGTTGTAGACCTGATAAGAAAGCTTGGAGTAGTATGTGGTCCTGAGGATATTGTAAACATACACCAACTAGGTAAATATTCGAGGGAAGGAAAGCCGAGACCAACAAAAGTAACCTTTGAGAGAGGGGAGACATGTAGGGAAATATTGTTGAGAAAAAAAAGTCTAAAAGACCTTCAAGAATGCAAAGAAGTGTTCATTAGACGATACAGAACACAGGAAGAGATGGGAAAGATCAAAAACTTGCTGCAAGAGGCAAGAAGGTTAAATGATGAAAGAAATGAAGAAGAGAAGAAAAATTTTCGTTACAGAATACTTCCAGACAAAGGGGAGATAAAGAAGATAATGACAGAAGATCAGGGGATGGGGCCTCATTAAGATTGTTATACACAAATGCTGATGGATTAGCTGGTAAGGCAGTAGAATTAAAAGATAGGATTCACAACAGTAAGGCAGATATAGTAGCAATTACAGAGACTAAGTTGAGTGAGGACATAAACAGTGTCACAGTTTTTCCTAAGGGCTTCAGAATACTAAGGGTCGAAAGATCTGAGAGGACTGGTGGAGGGATAGCACTGCTCATAAGTGAGAGGATTAAAGTTGAAGAAATAAACTTGGCTATAGAAAGTGAGTTCAGGGAATTTCTTGTTGCTCGCATAAATACTGGGTCAGAGAGCATTATAATAACTGTTGTATACAACCCACCAAGGAACCAAAATAGGCTTGAAATTTATGAGGAAAGTCATATAGGTACGATTGAAGTCATAAACTCAGTTGTTAACATGGCGCGGGAGAAAAAATGTAGGATTTTGATTATGGGAGACTTTAATCATAAAGAGATAGATTGGATAAATCTTGACCCACACAGTGGTGAGGACTCATTTGGGGCAAGATTCCTAGATTGCGTACAAGGGAATTTCCTACACCAACATGTAATGGAACCAACAAGAGCCAGGGGTGGAGATGAGCCATCACTACTTGATCTGGTGTTCACAGATAATGTGTTGGATATTGAAAATATTGAGTATGAACCACCAATTGGAAAGAGTGACCACTGTGTGTTGTTGATGGAGTATATCATTGAAGACATTCTTCCTGAGAGTAGAGGCACTGAGGACATGAGGAGGAACTATCCGAAAGGAGATTACATCAAAATGAATGAGCTTTTTGCAGTTATTGACTGGAGAACCTTATTTTACAACAAATCTGTACAAGAAATGTATGACATCTTTTGTGAGAAATATGGGAAGATAGTAGATTGCTGCATACCTGTCACCAAAGTAGGTGTAATTCATGCCAGAGAGAAATGGTTCGATAATGGGTGTAAAAGAGCTAAGGAGTGGAGAGACAAATGCTGGAAAAGGTATAGGAGGAGAAAAAACATAAATGCCTGGCAAACCTACAAAAGAGCAAGAAATGACTACCTAAGTAAAAGGAGAGAGGCAGAGAGAGATTATGAGAGGGACATCACCAGGAAGGCTAAAGAAAATCCCAAGCTTTTCCACAGCTTTATCAGAGGAAAACTGAAGGTAAAAGAACAGGTTTTAAGGCTAAAGAGAGCGGATGGAAGCATCACTGAGACGGACAAAGAGATCTGCAAAGAATTGAACAAGGGGTTTCAGTCAGTATTTACAGTAGAAAATACCCCACCCCCTCAGATTGCAGTAATAGAAGCTCAAGGGCCGGTATTAGAGAACATCAACCTTACAGCCACAGAGGTATGCAAAGCGCTGATGGATTTAGATGTTCATAAATCTACAGGTCCTGATGACATATCCCCTCATGTGCTTAAAAATTGCGCAAACACAATATCAGTGGCACTAAGTATCTTATTTAAGGAGTCACTGGAGTCATGGGAGATTCCAAGATGCTGGAAACAAGCAAATGTGATACCTATCTTCAAAAAGGGAAGGAGGGATACGGCTCTGAACTATAGACCAGTTTCTTTGACCAGCATAGTTTGCAAACTTATGGAGAAACTACTAAGGAAACATATCTGTCTTCACTTGGAATCCTTCAACTTTTTGTCAGTGAGGCAACATGGCTTCAGAGAAGGAAGATCAACAGTAACAAACTTATTAGAATTTTATGATGAGGTAAGCCAAATCTTACAGGAAAGAGAGGGCTGGGCAGATTGCATATTCCTAGACTTCCAGAAAGCGTTTGACACTGTTCCACATGGGAGACTTATTAGGAAGCTGCAATCAATGGCTAGAATAGGTGGAAATGTCTTGGAATGGATAAAAACTTACTTAGAAGGAAGGGAACAGAGGGTTAGAGTAAGACACTCAGTGTCTGAATGGAGAAGAGTTAGTAGTGGAGTTCCACAGGGTTCAGTTTTAGGGCCACTTTTGTTCCTTGTATATGTAAATGACCTACCAGAGTCTGTAAATTCATTCATGAATATGTTTGCAGATGATGCAAAGATTGTGAAGAAAGTAAAAAACGAGAACAATGGTAGAGAACTTCAGGAGGATCTAAATAATCTACATGAGTGGTCAGAAAAGTGGCTAATGAAATTCAATACCTCAAAATGTAAGGGAATGAGAATGGGTACAAGTGCAAGAAGGCCCAAGCTTGACTACTCGGTGGCTGGAGTACAACTTCAAGAGACAGAAAATGAGAGAGATCTAGGAGTAAACATACTGGCAGATTTGTCTCCAGAAATACATATAAATGGCGTAGTAAGGGCAGCATATGCATTCTTATCAAATGTAAGGGTAGCCTTCAGGCACATGGACAAGGAAATGTTCAGAAATATTTATGTAACCTATGTGAGGCCAAAACTCGAATATGCAGCCCCCTTTTGGAATCCGCACTTGAAAAAGCACATAGCTAAGCTTGAAAAAGTTCAAAGACATGCCACGAAACTGGTGCCAGAAATACGCAATCTCGGTTATGATGAGAGGCTGAGGAAATTAGACTTGCCATCACTCGAAGCTAGAAGAGTAAGGGGGGATATGGTGACAGTCTTTAAATTCCTTCATGGTTATGATAGAGTGGATAGGGATCGATATTTCGATATGGCTGGCTCTAGAACTAGAGGTCATAGTTTGAAGCTTCGTAAGAAAACTTGTTTGCAGGATGTAAGGAAATACTTTTTCAGTGTAAGAGTAGTTGATAATTGGAATTCGCTAAGCGAGGAGGTAGTTAATGCTATCTCAATCCATAGTTTTAAGGACAGGTATGATAAGTATCACTAAGTCTAAAAATGGAACCGATGAGGAGACGGGAAGATACGAGCTTTGGGCTCTTTCCCGTAAACACAATTAGGTAATCACAATTAGGTAATCACACACACACACACACATTTTTTTTTTTTTACTTTTTCTTTTTATCCTTAAATTACCATGGTCAAGTTTTTAAGTTAAGATGTGTGTTACCAGAAAAGAGATAAATTGAGTCACTAAATAGCACTTATATGGAGATATAAAAATTCTGTGTGAAGCTTAAATAAAAGTTTTTCTCTTTTTTTTTCCTCTTTCTCTTCTTCTTTCTATATTCTGTGAGAGGGAGAACATAAAAATGAGGCCATCTCTGTCCCAAACCTCCCCCATCCATGGGTCGATAGGAGGGGTAGCCATTAGGAGACTTAAATAGAAAATCAAGAATTTAGAGGCAATGGTTATAAGCCTTGATGAAAAAATTCGGAATATGGATGGAGAAATGAAAGAGAATGAAACACTCAGAGAACAAATAAGATCTTTGGAGGAAGCAAATAAAGCACAAGGGCAGGAGAGAAAGGAACTAGAAAAAAGAATAAAGAAGCTGGAAGGGGAAAAGAGTCAACTAGAATCTAGAATTTCTAAACAAGAAGATAAAAACAAACAGCTGAATGACAACCTAAAGGAATTAGATGTTAGTTCACTGCTCTCTTCTGAGAGAGACGAGATTACTGCTTGGAATGTCCAGATTAAGGAAAACATTGAACAGTTCAGAAAAGAGTTCCAGGAGCTGAATATGGAAAATGATGCCATGAAAACTTCCTTTGCTGATGCACTAAAGGGGAATGTGGCAGTAAAAGAGGCTGTAAAGTGGTGGCACTGGAAAACATACAAACAGTTGACTATAAAGAGACAGTAATCGAAAAAATCAAAGACGTTGTGATGGAAAGGGCAAACCCACTCATCAGACAGGCACTTGATAAGGAGAAGACAGTGGTAATCTCAGGCATAAGCGAATCCCAGGAGTCAACATGGCAGGGGAGACTTGAAGAAAATAGAGCTAGGGTTGTAGACCTGATAAGAAAGCTTGGAGTAGTATGTGGTCCTGAGGATATTGTAAACATACACCAACTAGGTAAATATTCGAGGGAAGGAAAGCCGAGACCAACAAAAGTAAGCTTTGAGAGAGGGGAAACATGTAGGGAAATATTGTTGAGAAAAAAAAGTCTAAAAGACCTTCAAGAATTCAAAGAAGTGTTCATTAGACGATACAGAACACGGGAAGAGATGGGAAAGATCAAAAACTTGTTGCAAGAGGCAAGAAGGTTAAATGATGAAAGAAATGAAGAACAGAAGAAAAATTTTCATTACAGAGTTCTTCCAGACAAAAGGGAGATAAAGAAGATAATGACAGAAGATCAGGGGATGGGGCCTCATTAAGATTGTTATACACAAATGCTGATGGATTAGCTGGTAAGGCAGTAGAATTAAAAGATAGGATTCACAACAGTAAGGCAGATATAGTAGCAATTACAGAGACTAAGTTGAGTGAGGACATAAACAGTGTCACAGTTTTTCCTAAGGGCTTCAGAATACTAAGGGTTGAAAGATCTGAGAGGACTGGTGGAGGGATAGCACTGCTCATAAGTGAAAGGATTCAAGTAGAAGAAATAAACTTGGCTATAGAAAGTGAGTTCAAGGAATTTCTTGTTGCTCGCATAAATACTGGGTCAGAAAGCATTATAATAACTGTTGTATACAACCCACCAAGGAACCAAAATAGGCTTGATGTTTATGAGGAAAGTCATATAGGTACGATTGAAGTCATAAACTCAGTTGTTAACATGGCACGGGAAAAAAAATTTAGGATTTTGATTATGGGAGACTTTAATCATAAAGAGATAGATTGGTGAGGACTCATTCGGGGCAAGATTCCTAGGTTGCGTACAAGGGAATTTCCTACACCAACATGTAATGGAACCAACAAGGGCCAGGGGTGGGGATGAGCTATCACTACTTGATCTAGTGTTCACAGATAATGTGTTGGATATTGAAAAAATTGAGTATGAACCACCAATTGGGAAGAGTGACCACTGTGTGTTGTTGATGGAGTATATCATTGAAGATATTCTTCCTGAGAGTAGGGGCACTGAGGACATGAGGAGGAACTATCCGAAAGGAGATTACATCAAAATGAATGAGATTTTTGCAGTTCTTGACTGGAGAACCTTATTTTACAACAAATCTGTACAAGAAATGTATGACATCTTTTGTGAGAAATATGGGAAGATAGTAGATTGCTGCATACCTGTCACCAAAGTAGGTGTAATTCATGCCAGAGAGAAATGGTTTGATAATGGGTGTAAAAGAGCTAAGGAGTGGAGAGACAAATGCTGGAAAAGGTATAGGAGGAGAAAAAACATAAATGCCGGCAAACCTACAAAAGAGCAAGAAATGACTACCTAAGTAAAAGGAGTGAGGCAGAGAGAGACTATGAGAGGGACATCACCAGGAAGGCTAAAGAAAATCCCAAGCTTTTCCACAGCTTTATCAGAGTAAAACTGAAGGTTAAAGAACAGGTTCTAAGACTAAAGAGAGCGGATGGAAGCATCACTGAGACGGACGAAGAGATCTGCAAAGAATTGAACAAGGGGTTTCAGTCAGTATTTACAGTAGAAAATACCCCACCCTCTCAAATTGCAGTGATAGAAGCTCAAGGGCCGGTATTAGAGAACATCAACCTTACAGCCACAGAGGTATGCAAAGCGCTGATGGATTTAGATGTTCATAAAGCTACAGGTCCTGGTGACATATCCCCTCATGTGCTTAAAAAATGCGCAAACTCAATATCAGTGGCACTAAGTATCTTATTTAAAAAGTCACTGGAGTCAGGGGAGATTCCAAGATGCTGGAAACAAGCAAATGTGATACCTATCTTCAAAAAGGGAAGGAGGGATATGGCTCTGAACTATAGACCAGTTTCCTTGACCAGCATAGTTTGCAGAGTTATGGAGAAACTACTAAGGAAACATATCTCTCTTCATTTGGAATCCTTCAACTTTTTGTCAGTGAGGCAACATGGCTTCAGAGAAGGTAGATCAACAGTAACAAACTTATTAGAATTTTATGATGAGGTAAGCCAAATCTTACAGGAAAGAGAGGGGGCAGATTGCATATTCCTAGACTTCCAGAAAGCGTTTGACACTGTTCCACATGGGAGACTTATTAGGAAACTGCAATCAATGGCTAGAATAGGTGGAAATGTTTTGGAATGGATGAAAACTTACTTAGAAGGAAGGGAACAGAGGGTTAGAGTAAGACACTCAGTGTCTGAATGGAGAAGAGTTAGTAGTGGACTTCCACAGGGTTCAGTTTTAGGGCCACTTTTGTTCCTTGTATATGTAAATGACCTACCAGAGTCTGTAAATTCATTCATGAATATGTTTGCAGATGATGCAAAGATTGTGAAGAAAGTAAAAAATGAGAACAATGGTAGAGAACTTCAGGAGGATCTAAATAATCTACATGAGTGGTCAGAAAAGTGGCTAATGAAATTCAATACTTAAAAATGTAAGGTAATGAGAATGGGTACAAGTGCAAGAAGGCCCAAGCTTGACTACTCGGTGGCTGGAGTACAACTTCAAGAGACAGAAAATGAGAGAGATCTAGGAGTAAACATACTGACAGATTTGTCTCCAGAAATACATATAAATGACATAGTAAGGGCAGCATATGCATTCTTATCAAATGTAAGGGTAGCCTTCAGGCACATGGACAAGGAAATGTTCAGAAATATTTATGTAACCTATGTGAGGCCAAAACTCGAATATGCAGCCCCCTTTTGGAATCCGCACTTGAAAAAGCACATAGCTCAGCTTGAAAAAGTTCAAAGACATGCCGCGAAACTGGTGCCAGAAATACGCAATCTCAGTTATGATGAGAGGCTGAGGGAATTAGACTTACCATCACTCGAAGCTAGAAGAGTGAGGGGGGATATGGTGACAGTCTTTAAATTCCTTCATGGTTATGATAGAGTGGATAGGGATCGATATTTTGATATGGCTGGCTCTAGAACTAGAGGTCATAGTTTGAAGCTTCGTAAGAAAACTTCTTTGCAGGATGTAAGAAAATACTTTTTCAGTGTAAGAGTAGTTGATAATTGGAATTCGCTTAGCGAGGAGGTAGTTAATGCTATGTCAATCCATAGTTTTAAGGACAGGTATGATAAGTATCACTAAGTATAAAATGGAACCGATGAGGAGACGGGAAGATACGAGCTTTGGGCTCTTTCCCGTAAACACAATTAGGTAATCACACAAGGTTATGATAGAGTGGATAGGGATCGATATTTTGATATGGCTGGCTCTAGAACTAGAGGTCATAGTTTGAAGCTTCGTAAGAAAACTTCTTCGCAGGATGTAAGGAAATACTTTTTCAATGTAAGAGTAGTTGATAATTGGAATTCGCTAAGCGAGGAGGTAGTTAATGCTATCTCAATCCATAGTTTTAAGGACAGGTATGATAAGTATCACTAAGTATAAAATGGAACCGATGAGGAGACGGGAAGATACGAGCTTTGGGCTCTTTCCCGTAAACAGAATTAATTAGGTAATCACAATTAGGTAATCACACACCAGTGTAAGAGTAGTTGATAATTGGAATTCGCTAAGCGAGGAGGTAGTTAATGC
The DNA here is from genome assembly GCA_037179515.1 of Halocaridina rubra. Classification (NCBI taxonomy): domain Eukaryota; kingdom Metazoa; phylum Arthropoda; class Malacostraca; order Decapoda; family Atyidae; genus Halocaridina; species Halocaridina rubra. The sequence goes on along the minus strand of JAXCGZ010017168.1, from coordinate 36,092 downwards.
TATCTCAATCCATAGTTTTAAGGACAGGTATGATAAGTATCACTAAGTATAAAATGGAACCGATCAGGAGACGGGAAGATACGAGCTTTGGGCTCTTTCCCGTAAACAAAATTAGGTAATCACACACACACACACACACACACACACACACACACACACCCGATCAGGAGACGGGAAGATACGAGCTTTGGGGCTCTTTCCCGTAAACACAATTAGGTAATCACACACACACACACACACACACACACACACACACACACACACACACACACACACACACACACACACACACACACACACACACAGAAAGCATTTGACAGTGTTCCACACGGGAGACTTATTAGGAAGCTGCAAGCAATGACTAGAATAGGTGGAAATGTCTTGGAATGGATAAAAACTTACTTAGAAGGAAGGGAACAGAGGGTTAGAGTAAGACACTCAGTGTCTGAATGGAGAAGAGTTAGTAGTGGAGTTCCACAGGGTTCAGTTTTAGGGCCACTTTTGTTCCTTGTATATGTAAATGACCTACCAGAGTCTGTAAATTCATTCATGAATATGTTTGCAGATGATGCAAAGATTGTGAAGAAAGTAGGAAACGAGAACAACGGTAGAGAACTTCAGGAAGATCTAAATAGTCTGCATGAGTGGTCAGAAAAGTGGCTAATGAAATTCAATACCTCAAAATGTAAGGTAATGAGAATGGGTACAAGTGCAAGAAGGCCCAAGCTTGACTACTCGGTGGCTGGAGTACAACTTCAGGAGACAGAAAATGAGAGAGATCTAGGAGTAAACATATTGGCAGATTTGTCTCCAGAAATACATATATATGGCGTAGTAAGGGCAGCATATGCATTCTTATCAAATGTAAGGGTAGCCTTCAGGCACATGGACAAGGAAATGTTCAGAAATATATATGTAACCTATGTGAGGCCAAAACTCGAATATGCAGCCCCCTTTTGGAATCCGCACTTGAAAAAGCACATAGCTAAGCTTGAAAAAGTTCAAAGACATGCCACGAAACTGGTGCCAGAAATACGCAATCTCGGTTATGATGAGAGGCTGAGGGAATTAGACTTGCCATCACTCGAAGCTAGAAGAGTAAGGGGGGATATGGTGACAGTCTTTAAATTCCTTCATGGTTATGATAGAGTGGATAGGGATCGATATTTCGATATGGCTGGCTCTAGAACTAGAGGTCATAGTTTGAAGCTTCGGAAGAAAACTTGTTTGCAGGATGTAAGGAAATACTTTTTCAGTGTAAGAGTAGTTGATAATTGGAATTCGCTAAGCGAGGAGGTAGTTAATGCTACCACAATCCATAGTTTTAAGGACAGGTATGATAAGTATCACTAAGTCTAAAAATGGAACCGATCAGGAGACGGGAAGATACGAGCTTTGGGCTCTTTCCCGTAAACACAATTAGGTAATCACAATTAGGTAATCACACACACACACAGAAAGCATTTGATAGTGTTCCACACGGGAGACTTATTAGGAAGCTGCAAGCAATGACTAGAATAGGTGGAAATGTCTTGGAATGGATAAAAACTTACTTAGAAGGAAGGGAACAGAGGGTTAGAGTAAGACACTCAGTGTCTGAATGGAGAAGAGTTAGTAGTGGAGTTCCACATGGTTCAGTTTCAGGGCCACTTTTGTTCCTTGTATATGTAAATGACCTACCAGAGTCTGTAAATTCATTCATGAATATGTTTGCAAATGATGCAAATATTGTGAAGAAAGTAAGAAACGAGAACAACGGTAGAGAACTTCAGGAAGATATAAATAGTCTGCATGAGTGGTCAGAAATGTGGCTAATGAAATTCAATACTTCAAAATGTAAGGTAATGAGATTGGGTACAAGTGCAAGAAGGCCCAAGCTTGCCTTCTCGGTGGCAGGAGTACAACTTCAAGAGACAGAAAATGAGAGGGATCTAGGAGTAAACATACTGGCAGATTTGTCTCCAAAAATGCATATAAATGGCATGGTAAGGGCAGTATATGCTTCCTTATCAAATGTAAGGGTAGCCTTCAGGCACATGGACAAGGAAATGTTCAGAAATATTTATGGAACCTATGTGAGGCCAAAACTCGAATATGCAGCCCCCTTTTGGAATCCGCACTTGAAAAAGCACATAGCTAAGCTTGAAAAAGTTCAAAGACGTGCCACAAAACTGGTGCCAGAAATACGCAATCTCAGTTATGATGAGAGGCTGAGGGAATTAGACTTACCATCACTCGAAGCTAGAAGTGAGGGGGGATATGGTGACAGTCTTTAAATTCCTTCATGGTTATGATAGAGTGGATAGGGATCGATATTTTGATATGGCTGGCTCTAGAACTAGAGGTCATAGTTTGAAGCTTCGTAAGAAAACTTCTTTGCAGGATGTAAGAAAATACTTTTCCAGTGTAAGAGTAGTTGATAATTGGAATTCGCTTAGCGAGGAGGTAGTTAATGCTATCTCAATCCATAGTTTTAAGGACAGGGATGATAAGTATCACTAAGTATAAAATGGAACCGATGAGGAGACGGGAAGATACGAGCTTTGGGTTCTTTCCCGTAAACACAATTAGGTAATCACACACCAGTGTAAGAGTAGTTGATAGTTGGAATTCGCTAAGCGAGGAGGTAGTTAAAGCTATCTCAATCCATAGTTTTAAGGACAGGTATGATAAGTATCACTAAGTATAAAATGGAACCGATGAGGAGACGGGAAGATACGAGCTTTGGGCTCTTTCCCGTAAACACAATTAGGTAATCACGCGCACGCGCACGCGCGCGCGCGCACGCACACACACACACACACACACACACACACACACACACATACACACATACACAGAAAGCATTTGACAGTGTTCCACACGGGAGACTTATTAGGAAGCTGCAAGCAATGGCTAGAATAGGTGGAAATGTCTTGGAATGGATAAAAACTTACTTAGAAGGAAGGGAACAGAGGGTTAGAGTAAGACACTCAGTGTCTGAATGGAGAAGAGTTAGTAGTGGAGTTCCACAGGGTTCAGTTTCAGGGCCACTATTGTTCCTTGTATATGTAAATGACCTACCAGAGTCTGTAAATTCATTCATGAATATGTTTGCAGATGATGCAAAGATTGTGAAGAAAGTAGGAAACGAGAACAACGGTAGAGAACTTCAGGAAGATCTAAACAGGCTGCATGAGTGGTCAGAAAAGTGGCTAATGAAATTCAATACTTCAAAATGTAAGGTAATGAGAATGGGTACAAGTGCAAGAAGGCCCAAGCTTGCCTTCTCGGTGGCAGGAGTACAACTTCAAGAGACAGAAAATGAGAGAGATCTAGGAGTAAACATACTGGCAGATTTGTCTCCAAAAATGCATATAAATGGCATGGTAAGGGCAGCATATGCTTACTTATCAAATGTAAGGGTAGCCTTCAGGCACATGGACAAGGAAATGTTCAGAAATATTTATGTAACCTATGTGAGGCCAAAACTCGAATATGCAGCCCCCTTTTGGAATCCGCACTTGAAAAAGCACATAGCTAAGCTTAAAAAAGTTCAAAGACGTGCCACGAAACTGGTGCCAGAAATACGCAATCTCATTTATGATGAGAGGCTGAGGGAATTAGACTTACCATCACTCGAAGCTAGAAGAGTGAGGGGGGATATGGTGACAGTCTTTAAATTCCTTCATGGTTATGATAGAGTGGATAGGGATCGATATTTTGATATGTCTGGCTCTAGAACTAGAGGTCATAGTTTGAAGCTTCGTAAGAAAACTTCTTTGCAGGATGTAAGAAAATACTTTTTCAGTGTAAGAGTAGTTGATAATTGGAATTCGCTTAGCGAGGAGGTAGTTAATGCTATCTCAATCCATAGTTTTAAGGACAGGGATGATAAGTATCACTAAGTATAAAATGGAACCGATGAGGAGACGGGAAGATACGAGCTTTGGGCTCTTTCCCGTAAACACAATTAGGTAATCACACACCAGTGTAAGAGTGGTTGATAATTGGAATTCGCTAAGCGAGGAGGTAGTTAATGCTATCTCAATCCATAGTTTTAAGGACAGGTATGATAAGTATCACTAAGTATAAAATGGAACCGATGAGGAGACGGGAAGATACGAGCTTTGGGCTCTTTCCCGTAAACACAATTAGGTAATCACACACACACACACACACACACACACACACACACACACACACACACACACACACACACACAAGATTCCTAGATTGTGTACAAGGGAATTTCCTACACCAACATGTAATGGAACCAACAAGAGCCAGGGGTGGGGATGAGCCATCACTACTTGATCTGGTGTTCACAGATAATGTGTTGGATATTGAAAATATTGAGTATGAACCACCAATTGGAAAGAGTGACCACTGTGTGTTGTTGATGGAGTATATCATTGAAGACATTCTTCCTGAGAGTAGAGGCACTGAGGACATGAGGAGGAACTATCAGAAAGGAGATTACATCAAAATGAATGAGCTTTTTGCAGTTATTGACTGGAGAACCTTATTTTACAACAAATCCGTACAAGAAATGTATGACATCTTTTGTGAGAAATATGGGAAGATAGTAGATTGCTGCATACCTGTCACCAAAGTAGGTGTAATTCATGCCAGAGAGAAATGGTTCGATAATGGGTGTAAAAGAGCTAAGGAGTGGAGAGACAAATGCTGGAAAAGGTATAGGAGGAGAAAAAACATAAATGCCTGGCAAACCTACAAAAGAGCAAGAAACGACTACCTAAGTAAAAGGAGAGAGGCAGAGAAAGATTATGAGAGGGACATCACCAGGAAGGCTAAAGAAAATCCCAAGCATTTCCACAGCTTTATCAGAGGAAAACTGAAGGTAAAAGAACAGGTTTTAAGGCTAAAGAGAGCGGATGGAAGCATCACTGAGACGGACGAAGAGATCTGCAAAGAATTGAACAAGGAGTTTCAGTCAGTATTTACAGTAGAAAATACCCCACCCCCTCAGATTGCAGTGATAGAAGCTCAAGGGCCGGTATTAGAGAACATCAACCTTACAGCCACAGAGGTATGCAAAGCGCTGATGGATTTAGATGTTCATAAAGCTACAGGTCCCGATGACATATCCCCTCATGTGCTTAAAAAATGCGCAAACACAATATCAGTGGCACTAAGTATCATATTTAAGGAGTCATTGGAGTCGGGGGAGATTCCAAGATGCTGGAAACAAGCAAATGTGATACCTATCTTCAAAAAGGGAAGGAGGGATACGGCTCTGAACTATAGACCAGTTTCCTTGACCAGCATAGTTTGCAAAGTTATGGAGAAACTACTAAGGAAACATATCTCTCTTCACTTGGAATCCTTCAACTTTTTGTCAGTGAGGCAACATGGCTTCAGAGAAGGAAGATCAACAGTAACAAACTTATTAGAATTTTATGATGAGGTAAGCCAAATCTTACAGGAAAGAGAGGGCTGGGCAGATTGCATATTCCTAGACTTCCAGAAAGCGTTTGACACTGTTCCACATGGGAGACTTATTAGGAAGCTGCAATCAATGGCTAGAATAGGTGGAAATGTCTTGGAATGGATAAAAACTTACTTAGAAGGAAGGGAACAGAGGGTTAGAGTAAGACACTCAGTGTCTGAATGGAGAAGAGTTAGTAGTGGAGTACCACAGGGTTCAGTTTTAGGGCCACTTTTGTTCCTTGTATATGTAAATGACCTACCAGAGTCTGTAAATTCATTCATGAATATGTTTGCAGATGATGCAAAGATTGTGAAGAAAGTAAAAAACGAGAACAATGGTAGAGAACTTCAGGAGGATCTAAATAATCTGCATGAGTGGTCAGAAAAGTGGCTAATGAAATTCAATACCTCAAAATGTAAGGTAATGAGAATGGGTACAAGTGCAAGAAGGCCCAAGCTTGACTACTCGGTGGCTGGAGTACAACTTCAGGAGACAGAAAATGAGAGAGATCTAGAAGTAAACATATTGGCAGATTTGTCTCCAGAAATACATATAAATGGCGTAGTAAGGGCAGCATATGCATTCTTATCAAATGTAAGGGTAGCCTTCAGGCACATGGACAAGGAAATGTTCAGAAATATTTATGTAACCTATGTGA
>JAXCGZ010017168.1:5000-22500 GCA_037179515.1 Halocaridina rubra | reverse complement strand
CCAGTGATCGTCATACCTCAAACAGAAAACATCAATTGTATACTTCTTTATTTAAATTAGTGAGAATGGGCACATGCGAAAGAAGCCCCCATATATATTTTTCAAACGTTTATGCAGAACCATTATACTTAACATGAATAGACCAGTGACCGTCATACCTCAAACAGAAAACATCAGTTGTATACTTCTTTATTTATAGAATTCAATATTTTTTTCACTTTTGTGCTCAACCTTTCAATTTAAAATAAACAGAACTGAGTGCTGACTAATTTTTTCAATTTCTTTTTTACTTTTATAGAATGTGGTCTTCGCAAAATTGACAAACACACTACAGTAATTCTTTTTTGCTTAAAACTTTCAAGTAAAACCTTTAACTTATAAAAAAAATTGTACTGTTGTCTACTTACATCAAATAAGCAATTCACATTAAATGGATATATTATGGTGGGCATAATATACCTAATAAAAACAATATCCTTCATCAAAATAGGCTATTATTTTTCTTTCACTGATAAAGGTATTTTTTTATTTTTTTTTTTGACATCTAACCCCTCCCAAAACCAACAGCAGATTTGAGATGGGTGTTCATTAAGGACCTGATTTATAACCTGAAGGGAAGGTGTAAATTGCCCAAATAAGCAGTTTTTTTAATATATCCTATACATAATTCTCCACTAATACCCTCTTTGTCAAAAGAATAACCTAAACTTCTATATAAGGGAAGTACTTTTTTTTCAAAGTCACCCTAATATACTATGCTTACAGACACTTATGAGATATAATAAAAATATTTAGAAGGGTAAAAATTTTATATTTGCAGAATATACCAATGCGATGGAATCAGAATTAACCTGTGACATCTGTTCTGATGTGTACCTAGAAGGAAAAAAGGAACCTGTAACTTTACCTGAATGTGGTCACACCTTCTGCAGACAATGTCTTTTGAATATTGAAAAAGCAGGAAGCCTTAGCTGTCCATATTGTAGAACTAAGCATCATGGCTCTTCAGTCACTCAACTGTCTACAGTTTACGCCATCCTTAATCTTACTAAATTCCTGAGAAGATCAAAAGTAAGTGGAAATAGCTGTGCCATTACGGAAGATTTAGTTTGCAAATACAAAAAGCTAACTACTTTCAGCTTCTCAGTTATTCTTTCATGAAACCACATGATTAGCTGATGTTCATATTCTGAATATGTCGATTATCAGTTAGGCTGTAGCTAAAACGAACAAATAATTCATAATTTTCGACAACAAAATTAATTTAAGGCGCACACAGTATGCTGCTCATTTCCACTTGGGCACTACACTCTAAATATTTGTTGATAAACATGTACGAAAAATTATACTAAATTTAAGAGCCAGGGAGCGATAGGCATTGTATAAATTTGAAGTGCACGCATGTAAATGTTTCTGTTTTCTCATCATTTGTCATTTTTTCCAATGACTATAGAAGTTATTTGGAAGGATCACCTAATTATATTAAGGAATATGTATATTTTCATGTTTTTTCAAAGATACAGTACTTTGTGACTTTGTTTTGTATAGAATTTTATACCTTCCAGTTTGGCGTATGTGAGAGCCACACTGCAACTTTAGACTTTTGGTGCTGGACATGTGGCAAAGGCTTATGTGGCTTCTGTCTTTATGAAGGTCACATGATAAAGGAACACCAGATTGTCATCATGAAAACTGCAATGGATGACACGAGAGATGAAGTACAGAAAGCAGGCCAGCATCATCTTGAGGATATTAATAACAAGAAGAAACACTTATTAAAAGAACTTCATAATAATTTAGCCAGACTATGCAACTTTTGTGAAAATGCCAAATCTCTTTCAACATTTGTTACGGATATTGAAGAAATAATGGAAGAGGCGGGTAATTCTCTCAACATGGAACATTTAAAGAATGCTGCTGGAAAAATAGAAGAATACACTGCAATACTTGGTAAAGAATTTGAGGGCAAGAATGATCCACTACATCTTGTTGCTCCAAACCAAAGAATACATAAACAAATGTTGACTACTGCAACTAATGAGAATAGCGAAGGTATGACATAATAATATATGATAAATACCATGGAATTAACACTAAAATGATGATTACCACTGGGGTTGGATAATATAAAACCTTCATAATTTTAGAATATTGTAGAAAGCCAGTCGGGGGGGAATAAGGGCTGGTAGCTAGCAATTCCCTCACTGACTTCTCATGCTGTAAAACAGTTAATACACAAGGTTAGGAGAGGCAAGTTATAATGATCTCCAGCCTCAACTCTTTTGCTACAGATATGGCCAACCTGCTAGATTCCACAGGCAATGGTATCAACAAAAATATCAATCAGAGAGTAATAAGAAGATGCATACTGTTTTTCCCAAATAGTCATATCCTACTGAGAGCTGAAGGGTGGCTAGATATATACCGTATATCTGAAGTGCCAGCTCCTCATACACTGAATGTCCTCAACTCTTCCATTAGTATGTCTTGAAAAGAGAGAAAGTCAAGGACAGTAATAGCCCCTCCCCCTATCCGTTTTACATGCTCTCTACATAATACATAGATCCATTGGTAGGCTTTGTTTGAAGAATAAACAGTCCTTTTAAATAATAATAATAATCATAATAATAATAAAACAGTAAGACAGGTACAAGTGAAGTACCTAGAGCTTAAGGGCATTTTTTCGACCTTCATGAACTTGCAGAATACATATGACAAGGTCAATGTGATTTTTATTATGTAATTTTCAACATGCATATTCAGAAAAAAATTCAAAGAAAGATAAAAATTTACAGATTTTAGTGACTGCTGTACTGTTTTTACATAAACCAAAATAGTATTAGGTAAAGCTTAAATACCCAGCAGTAATCTAGGTATGTTGTTTTGGATATGGAACTTTGGGAATAGGGATAAGCAAAATGCGGACACTAATATATAAGGGCTTCAAACATACACGATTTTAAATTTACGTGGTTTGTTGGAGTCAACTGACTGAATAAGTTGAGGGACAGCAGTGTGTATGTGTATGTGTATGTGTATGTGTGTGTATATATATATATATATATATATATATATATATATATATATATATATATATATATATATATATATATATATATATATATATATATATATAGATAGATAGATAGATAGATAGATAGATAGATAGATAGATAGATAGATAGATAGATAGATAGATAGATAGATAGATAGATAGATAGATAGATAGATAGATATATATATATATATATATATATATATATATATATATATATATATATATATATATATATATATATATATATATATATATATATATATATATATATATGCATTCCATTTTTGAAAAAATTTTGTTTTCGTACTGTAGTTATAAAGTTTCAAAATTACTCTCCCCTTATTTCATTACAGTCATAACAACTCAGTGGGTAAATCAATTAGTTCAAGGAATATCTTAAAAATACTGCAATGAAAACCCATATAGAAAAATGCTACTTATTGTAACAAACTACTTTTTTATGAATCTTTCATTAATCCAAAACAGTTTCAGAATGGCCATTACATTTCATCTAAATTTTTTATGATTTGTTAATAATTTTACAGCTGACATCACAAATCATATGACTTCAAGAGAAAGTGATGTCAACACATCCTCCAGAGTCCAAGAATATAATGATTATGAAAACGATGACTCCCAAGATACAAGCTTTGAATATGATGCTGCTGCCCATACCAACAGTCCAACAAATAATGCTAGAAGGCAGGAATTAACTACTGGCAATCATTTATCAGACAGCAATATTTCATTCCCTTTAATTCCTGTAATTGAAAGAAGTCTCAGTAGAGAGGAAGCACTAAATAATTTTGAAACAAGTGAGGACAGTCAGAATATTGCTCACGCAGGGAGTATTGGACTAAATAATTATACATCTCAAATACATGGAAATGATCTAACAGACTCTGAAGAAGGTTCTGATACTGTTAGCATTAACAGCTGGTTAAAATGGTCAGTAAAAAGTTGTGATGGCCGTGAAGGAAGACTCCGGTGGGAGGACGGTCAGCTGCATCTTTACACTCTAAATAGTGAACACCAAGATGTTCATGCTAACATGAAGGTAATATACTACTGGTATTATATGTACTATACTCCTAGTGCTTCAAATAAGTACATACTATACTTCTAGAGTGCACTACACCTCTAGTGTGTTCCAATAAAGTGACTGTCAGATTTTGAAGTAAAATAGCATGGCAGTCTAACCTCTACAGTATATTGAAATTTCAAGCTATAATACAGGGAGATTATAGTATAAACTTCTCTAAGGACTAGATAAAGAATTGCTTAAGTACTAGATGTTAGGATAATGATAGTTAGAATATTATTTCAAACTTCCTCTTATTTATAATATTACATTCAAAATACGTCTTAGTTTTCAGTTATTGAGTCACTGCTTCCCAACTCCCCTGAGGTGTTCCTAGACTTTGGAGCTGATGGAGTGTGTTTTGGGAGAGTGTACATACGCATTTGGGGAGAGCTTCGAAGAGCTCAGCACTTTTTTGCTCTCTGCATAGGCTCACTGGGCCCTTCTTACAAAGGAAGCCGATGCAGTAAAGTAGAAGGGAAAGATAAACCAGGAGAATGCCTACGAATAAATCACTACATTACAACAGGCGGCACAGTGCAGGCAAGAGGATTAATGAATGGTTTAGAATGGAGCGGCGAATATAGCGCTGTGAAGAAAGAAGGTTTAGTGGTTGCTGCAAGTGGTGGAAAATGCGAATATGATGGCTGTTTTGATATATGCACCAGAGGAAATCCAGCAAAGAAATTTTCATGTCCATTTGGGGAAGTTATCTCAGGGATGGCAGTTGTGAAAATTGCTACTTGCCATGAACCTATAGGGGATGTAACAATTATGAATACTGGGGTGGTTGTGAGTGACCAAGCAAACTAATCTAAACTCAATCATCAAAACCAAGTTACAAATTTTATGATTTAGAAGAACATATCACGTACATAAAATCACATATATGAATCCTTCATATGAAGCTATTCTTAGATTTGTTAATAATACTACTGTTTGAGTATAGAGTCAGATATTAATAATAATTAAATAGTATCAATTCTCTTTTAATGAGTGCAAGGTACTCATTGAATACAAAGTGCTAACTGTGAATGATACATTCAAAATAAAGAAAAATTTTCAGTGTAATGGAATAAGTGTGTTGTTTCTCAACTGAATTAATCTGTACAGCTTGTTTCCATCACTAAGGAGTATCATAATGGGGTGACTTTTCAAGATGAAATTACGCTATTTTATTAACTCCTCTAAGGTCCATTTGCTAGCTTATATGTTGATAATGGCAAGAAACTTCTTGAAAAAATCAATATAAGAGCACTGTATATACCTTTCATATACACAAACCTACGGAAATATCATATTATAATAATTCATTAATTTGGTAAATATATATCAAAGAGACTGTTACAATAATTTTTTTTACTGAACAGTTATAGAGGCTTAGATTAAATTTTCTTATGAATTTGGAAGGATACCACATGTAAGCTCAAGAAGAAGCTGGATGCATATGAATGAGTTACTCTAAATAAGCAAGATAGGTTTTGATATAATACATGATATTCACATTGACAAGGAAGATTAAACCTGCTTATAACAAGAGTACTTGCATTTCAAACTCATATTGGCATTAACAAATGCTAAATAAATCAAAGAAATTCCAAAAATGTTCTATGTCGATACTGATGACCTCCAATAGATACTCCCTAATTAACAACTGTTAAAATTTTTAAATGTGAGCTATTTAATCATTAACAGGAAGGAAATTCACATTGTCCTTGGTCGTTAACCAACATATTATCCATAACTAGCTCATAATACTAACCCATTAAATGGGATTTATCTGTTATAGACACAAGCAGGATGTGTCCCAACAATATCTCAATTGATCCCTCAATATAAATACAAAAATATTAAATACATAAATCTAAGACGTAATCTGCAAAACACTTTATAAATATAATGAGTGGTTTAGTATTTATTCACTGATGTTACTACACAGATGTTTTACTAAAACTATATTAAATATAACAAATGAAAATGCACAACGATTGGCTTTAGTTGCATTTTTGGTAATGCGTGTAGAATGGAAAAAGCAAGGTAAAACCCAATGCAAAGGGTGAATAACATTGTGATAGATTTTATATAGCAAGCAAAGTAAGCTAATGGTGCGTCGGTGCGTAATTCAGGCATAAGAAACTTAGTCTCACAGATGTTTTTATTCAATCACAGAAGATGAGAATCTACAATTGATGACAAAACTGGGGGATAACCACTTCATACTAAGATGTATAAAGAACGAAAACACTTCATCACAATATATTTGTCACCAAAACTCTTCAAAGATGCTTCAAGATACCAATTTTTTGTGCAACTATTGGTTAAGTGTAAGTATCCTGTTTGGGGCTGGAAAAATAGCAAGGGAGGTAGCATCATCAGGAGAGAAAACTAGCTTGTTTTCTAAACCAATGTACTTGTCATAAGTATACAGGATGAAAAGCAAAGGGCCAAGAAACCCCGAAGGACACCAGAGATCACATTAATGAATTCACCGTAACGTTTATCTACCATTAAGAAGAATGAAAAATGACTGGAGAGTAGATGGTGCAACCATTGAAATATGAATACAATACGGGGAATGAAAGAATACTTAAGCAATAACAAGTGAAATCTTATATTAGTATACAACCAATGTCAATCATATAAATCTTGAAAAACACCCTCCAGAGCTATACATACACAAATGCCTTTGCTAATACTTAACACAATATACTGGCCTTCCAGTATATTTCAATATTTCTTTAATATGAGTGTGACACCAAGGAAAATTACTCTCATCGAGCATGTGGATGAAGACACATAATACAAAGAGCAACAGAGATGGGGAGAGTTGTGACTAGTTAGATGTGAAGGGATAATAAGAGATATGTAACAAATATTCGAGATTACTCTGTGTAGATGTAGGCATAAAAAATTATCCGTAAATGAAAGACTTGATATCAAGCTGTCCAAGACAGTCCTATTTAAGTCTGAAAGTCCTTCAGTTGTAGTATCACAAAAGGCAGTTGGTGTCATGGGCCAACTTACTACCTGGTAAATACATAATTATCATACAGAATTATGCAAATTACAAATTAAAATTATACAAGTATAGCACTGCACATTAAAAGGATAAAGAACATGATCCAATGTAGTTACCTCTGATCCAGGATGCTGCTCTTTCCATATTTAGAATAGACTCTTAATGGAATGTAAAATTCCTTTAATCCTCTTAAAACATCAAGTTTCAAATAACCTATATAAATTATAGAGATAATTTTTGAAAATTTACCTAGAAACCTGTTCATATCAGCCACGCACTCTATCCCTATCCAAGTGTGAATAAGTTAATGATGAAAAAAGCCATATTAGGGGACGCGTAGTTTATCCTGATTGGTAATATTTTTTTTTGACGATAACGACACTAAGCCACCTACGATCCACAATTATGGAAAAAATTCCTCTCTCTAAATATACTAAGACATATTTTCTCAGTTAATATTTATTTATTTATTTAATTTTATGGGACAGAAAGAAAATTGCCCTCATCAGGGCCGGGCACCAAGCAAACATTAAGACAATGTTTAATGACAAGGCAGAAATAAGGGACTGATAAACTATAGGAGAAGGACAGGCTGTAAGAATAGTCGAAGTATTGAGGACTTAGGAATATGGTAGGCTTAGGCCCCACAATGATGATAGATCAGTTTTTTGTAGGAAGATAGGTTATAAGAATTAGGAAAGACAAGGAGGAAGAGTTCCATAATCTGGAGATATATAGGAAGAAGCAACGCTGCACCGACCAATATGTGAGCTACAAATCTCCACACAGTATCTGTGAGATGAGGACACTTGAGGAGTGTTACGCAACCCCGGCAGTGGGGGAAGGATCCAACTCACCAGAGCAGTGATGAAAGTATAGGGGGTCCTCGATTAACGTCAAAGTTCTGTTCCTGAAATACAATGTAACCCAAATTTCTGTGTAAGTCAGCACACACCTAAATAATCACCTATGCTATTGCAGTAGTACAGCTTCTCCCTTTTCCATTCATTTTACTATCTCTAATTTCACTTCTGTGGTGATGGCTTTCCTTTTCTTCAAAGCACTGCCATCAGAAAAATCTGCTTTATGCTTAGGAGACATAATACAAGCCTAAAGAAAAAAAAGAAAATTTCTAGATGTGTTGCAACCTTGAAACATCGTAACTAGAGGACAGCGTAAACTAAGGATCCCCTGTAGTAGTGATAGAAAGGAGAAAGGGATGATACCTTAAGGCAAAGAGAAAGAGAATCCAGATTAGACGTAAAAGAGGGGTCAGAAGTACGAGAAGGACTTAATGCTAATACCCCTTAAATGATATAAGAACAAAACCTATTTACAAGTTAAGAATATAACTTACCTAAATAAAACTTAAAGCTCTAAAAATCTTCAGGCTGAACTTCAACAACATGCTGTAATGTAGTAAAATAGTGTTCCACATTTTCAACTCTCCTATCATCTGTGGCAATGACTAACTGAGTCCGATCTTCAGAATCGTCAATGTGATCGCCAATACTGACAGCTGCAATTGCACGTTTCATTTCATCAGATGTTATATTTTTCTGGGATGTCTTATATGAACTGAGTAACAGCTTTGGAGAATTAAAGCTTATTTTATCTGCAGGATTCCCTGTAAATGAATGAGATGAAATATGGGCAACACACAAAGGTTTCCTCATGAAACCAGCTCCACAAATTTTGCACTCATATGGTTTTTTCTTAGAATGAACGTACATATGAGCATTGCGGTTTTCCCTCGTACTAAATTGCTTTGAACAGATATGACACTCAAACGGTTTATCTCCAGTATGTTTTCTTAAATGTGTCCTGTAACAATGAGGATAGACAAAGCCTGCACCACAAGTTTCACATTTGTATGGTCTTTCACCCGTGTGCACTCGGTTTATATGATAATCTAAAAGTCGTCTCCTCACGAATGATGCTTGGCAAATCTGGCATGTGTGATTTTTCTTCTGCAAATGCAGTTCTTTGATATGAGTATTCAAATTTGACATTTGTCGAAAAGTGGCCCCACAATGTTCACACTGAAATGGCTTTTCTCCTGTATGCGTCAACATATGACTGTCTAGCCCATTTTGAGTGGATAGTACCTTTCCACACACATTACAAACATATTGACCTGCTTCCCCTTCTGCATGGGTTTTCGTGTGTCTTTTTAAATGATAAGAATTATAGTAACTTCTATGACATATATCACAACTATAAGACTTTTCTCTCTCTCCATGAGTTTTTAAATGAGCCTTGAGACGATATTTATCTAAAAATGACTTACTACATTGCTTACAGTCATAATTAAGGCTACGTGGATGAAGTTTAATGTGTTGCCTAACTTCAGCTCTGGTGAAAAACTTTTCGCTGCACTCTGAACATGAAAACATGCCATTCTGTTTTCTTTTTTGCCTCTTCTTTCGCATCTGCTGTTCCCCCTCAATTTTAACAGAAGCAGAGCACTCTGTGCTATCACTATCCATCTCTGCATCAATACTGTATTCTTCAGACTGGTCAAAGGAAGACAGCATGCAATTCTGAAATATCAAAGTTTAACAAAGAAAAGTCAGTTGATGTAAATAGAAACAAAAATGTTTAGCGAGGTTCATATCGAACAAAAAGTCTTCTCGAATAAATAGCATATCTTTTTAGAAGTTCTAAAAATGCAAACCGTTCTAAAATTCATAATTTTATAACAAAATAGTCATTAGGAAAAAAAATTGAAAAAAAATTTCAATGAGAACCAGACTCATTCTATTTCTGCTTTTTATATCATAATGTAAACCTCTATTAACTGTTACACTGGGAATATTGTAGCTATTACAGATTTAAGTTCATGTAGGGTGGGAGAGATTAATTCCATTTCTTATATTCAATGTTTGTCACATTTACAAGTGCTAGGGGAGAGAGGAGCTAATATTTCCTTTATCTGCTCTTTTTTTCTTCTTCGAATGCAATGAAGCCCTGCTGATACAGATTTCTTCTGTTACAGTAATGGCTATTCAGCTAGCCACAGCAGTACATAGTGACATATAATACTGATTTTAACACATGAGTACTTTATCTTTTTATACTGTTGGCCACAGCAACTTACTCATTTTTACATAGTACAAATGTTGATAAAAAAAATCACAGAAGTAGTACAGTAACTGAATTTGAAATAGTGGCCTTCCTTGGGCAGGTGAGTATAAGTATCATTTACTAGTCAGTCAACACACCTCAGAAACCATACAATCAGAGTCCCTACACTTTTTAAACATATATATGCACAATCTACTCACTCCAAACTCCCCTCAAGTACACATAGCTGCCTATGCAGACGACATAACACATACAAGTACACATCAAAATGCAAACGAAGTTGCAAACCTCCTCCAGCCCTACCTAAACACACTACACATAAGGTTCATCACAAACAGACTAACTTAGAAGTCAACTCCATGTTTACTTTCCTCACAAACTGGACATTAGAAGTTCGTCACAATCCACACCTCACCATAAACAAATTCCCCGTAAAACACACACCTAATACAACATACGATATATTAATGTCATTAAAACAGAATGTAATAATCATCATCAATAAAATGACACCAAGACTTAATACCCTCAGGTCATGTGCCCATACAAAATTCATACACAAGAAAACCACTACAGCAGTATATAAAACACAGTACTGAAAATAATCACAGGATGCTTAGCTACCACAGCTACAGACCACTCATACCAAGGAACTGAAGTCCTCAACGCCAAAGATCTTCTGGAAAAGAGCCACAAAAATACGCATCGCAGCCTCCACAAAATTAACTCCATCCACAAAGCTACATGGCAGAAAACACACACACACACAAAGGAACATTAAAGTAGCACCTAGCATAAGATATCACACACAAAAACTGTCATATCTTCCTCCATTTCTACCCCAAAGCAGTCTTTGCAAACATTCAAATCCAGTTAATTTGCCATTCCATCCTGTCGCTCAATGACAACACACAATTGCATGCACAACCTCCCGAATCCTCCTTTTCCCGGGGGGGAGAGAAGAAGAAGGGGGGGTTCCATCAGGAAAAGTTGAAATGAGGACACCACCCAGCCCTTCTGAGCTATCAAAAGAGGTTGGACGACTTGTCAGTGATTCCTGTCTCAGACAATCAAACACAATAAGGAAGATTGCACTGCTTACATCTACATATGCCAACAACTCAATATACACTCCCTGAGGTACTATGGGAAAGCCTGGGATCGGCAGTGGCATCCCTTGGGGACTTAGGACTATTCAGCCGGGCAGCTTAGGAAGCAAAATCAATAACAACAACCCTGCCACCTCAAATCTTTGGTAATATATTAGGCAAGTTTGCTAGGTCAATGGGTTCTGCCTGTGTAACTAGCCTAAAAAGGATTACACTATGTAAAGTAATATAACAAGGCAGCGTCTTTGGCTGGCATAATAGGAACTTCCTACTTTATATATAAAACAATAGCAGTAACAGAAAAGCAACACTCACGGTTTTCAAGTTTTCCTTGAGAGATGGAGCTGTTGTTGAATTTGTACTGGGTAACATCATCACTGGAATAGGTTTTATATTATCTTCATCATACTCAATTTTCACAATGCTCTTTTCGGATACTTCTTGGGAATCTGCACTGTTACTCTGTCCAGCTATTTTGATTAGATTTGGAATTTTCAAAAATATGGTGCGTTTACTTTTCACAGGACCTTTTTCTAAACTGTAAGAATTATCACTATTCTCAGGGACTCTTACAAACTGTGAAGCATTATTAATATTCTCATGATCTTTCAGCAAGGATGTGGAAACATTTTCCTCTAGAGGTTCTTGACAAGTAGAAGTATTATTTGGCTCAGTAGTTAGCTGATGACTGGAGGTATCACTACATATATCATGAGTTTCCTGATGGCGGGAAGTTTTGTAATTGTTATTTGCAGTAGGAGAGTCTGAGATATTATTTTCAGACACGCCACATATAAATGTATTCACTCTTTCCTTAGAGTCTTTTTCACTGCCGAGATCTTTTTTGTTTCTAATAGGTCTCATTTTTAAAAAACCTTCATTGTCTTTTTTATATCTTTGGAGGAAACCAACAACTTTCCTTTTATCTGAAGCTGATTGTGGAATTACAGAACTAGACTTTCCACGAAACCTACCACGTCCCTTTCGCTTATGATAATGAAGGGGTCTCCCTCTTCTACCAGTCTTCGTGGGGGTTCCTTTACCTGCAAACAAAACAAAAGCAATAAACTAAACAATAAGTAACATCATATGTGAAAGATGTTTATATATGAAATATAACATGTGCTACTGTTTATATATTAAATATGCAAACAAAAAGAAAATCATATCAACTATATAAACGAGACACAAATTCTTTTCTTGTATGCATTATTATCTGTCTAATAATTACGATATACTACATATAACTACTCCCAATTTGACATAAAGCTAAACATTGCATATAACAATTGCTACAAAATTTATATATACAGTATTATGTACTTGACAAAAAACAAAACTAATTTTTAATATAGAATACTAATGCACTATATGAAAAGGAGAATCATAATAAATATATTTTCTATATCTTTAAATTTTACATATCATAATATACGGCAGAGGCTTATTAATCGAATGATATATATAGAAAAAAAATTAAGTGATGAAGAAGAAAACTTGTCAAGGCATTATGAAGTCAAATACTTATACAGCTTTAAACTTCAAAGATACAGAATTAAAGGAAATAAAATAAATTTTAAATAGTATAAAAATTAATTATATAATCTGGAAACCAGAAAATGTTGGATAATGTGAGACAGGCAAGAAGTTACAGCTTGTTCTAGCTAGAGATATACCAAGAGGAAGATGAAGAGATGGAAGGGGTGTGGATCTTGGAGGAACTCTGACATTCGGAAAGTTGAGATAAAACTGACCTGAGATATATACAGTGATACTGTTTGAGAAGGTAAATAGAACAATATAAAGCAAATTATTACCAATAAAAGAATATATCTTACACAGAGACTGAAATCTGGCAATGGAACTATGGCTTTGATCTTAATCATTGCTGCAACAGGTACTAGTGTAAACAAGAGTTCATTTGTCTATAGGTTGCTTGTGAAGTGTGAATGTCACACAATATATTTCTTATGTCTTTCTTTTTCTCTTGAGTGCAGAGTATGGGTAAAGTGAGACACAATAAGAGAATTTAGAGGGACTCTGAATAAAAGGTAATGAAGGAGGAGGAATGTGATGACTGGAGCTCTCACCAATGCAGGGACTCCATAAATGTTAGACTTGTTCAAGATGCACCTTATCAGCGAAATAAAATATACAATGACAATGTGTCACTGAGTGCCACTAAGTAAGCCAAGGTGACTGAACCAGGTTAAACAATGGAAACTTGATGAGTATATTGAAAGATGCTGTGGCATATCTTATCAAAAAATTATTATGAGTAAATGTATGAGTTTTCTTCTGTGTATGAACTACTTTTTCATTTCATTGTTACCATTCTCCTACTAGTTGTGGGAGAGAGCATCATGTAGGGAAGAAACTATAACTTTACACAGAAAATCTAGATATATGTGAACAAAAGAGCACATTTCAGTACAGTTAGCTTAAATTTCTAATTACTATAAATAAGAAACTCCAGCCTATATTAAAATCAGATCAAGATGGAAATAAATGACTTCAAATGAACACAACTGTAACTGGCATAACTGGAACCATATATCTGCAAGTTTCTGAGCATCCATTTTGTATTTAGGTACTATTTGCATAGATAACTAAAATTGCATCATCTTACCATTAATTTTTCGATGTCGCAGTGCATAATCTTCACGACCACCATCATCATTACCAATTTTAATATCACAGCAACTCTCATTCAAAGTCTCTCTGTCCTCAATGGCTAGATTTGCAGTTCTAGAGTACTTTTCTGCTATGTCCTAGAAATCGATAACACAAAAATCACAACGGGGATAAGATACAAGTTGAAAGACACAAATAATTTTACACAGAATGGACACAGATAAATGTCAGACTTTGATAAGCCAGGAAATATTTGAGTGGTTCTACATCACTCGGCAAATTCTTTTAATTCTAAGTGATTTTTATTTGTTTACCTTTGGAAATTGCTACTGTACTCAGTCATGCATTAGATGATGTTCTATATACGTTCTGAGAAACAAGATCTTTTTCATTTGGACGTTGTAAGAACATTCATATTATATCAAGGGAAAAGCAAAGTCACTAAAAATCTCAACATATTTATTATTGCAAGTGTACTAAAATGTAATTAGGGATAGTTACAGAGGTTAAAAAGCATAAAAGAGCATCATCTACACGTATTAAGCAAAGAATAAATTACAAAAAATATAAATTACCATACAGTAATTGTACTACAAGACAATACTATAATACAAACAAAAATCCTATCTTTTTAAGATTTTATCAGAATCATCACTTTTGGAATCAGTAGTACTTAATTTATTATCACATAATTTTTTCAGTATCTGTCTGACAGATATTGTCAATATCTGAGTCATCTTCATCAGAGCAGTATGAGATTTACACAAGCTACAATTGCTCCTCAAGCATGTTCTGTTTCCGGCGCTATTTACTGCACCATGTTTCAATATCCTGTCTCTAAACACCAATGAAATCTTTGAAATCTCTATTTAGCAGAGAAGATACATAACTATATAGCATTTCCCTACAAAATCACATAAACAATATGAAATACGAAATGATCTATCACAATGCTTACAATGCTTACATCCACTAACAAATCAGAACCATACTGTCCATATCATGTATTTAACAATTTTAATTATTTGATTGGCTAGCTATTCAAGATGGAAAAATAAGTTGGCCAATGGAATGGGATACATAACGCCGGCTTAATCTCCAAGCTCCATATCTTCAAACGTGCTAAAAACCAGCAGATATAAAATGTGGCTAAGGCATGGAGGTAAATTTCAATAATTTGCTATGTAAACAATTTCTATTATATTTATATGGACCAATGACATATACTGTATATGAAAGGACATAGTTTGGCATGACTTTATGTGATGCATGATTGTGAATGTACAGCCTAATATAGTATATAGCCTTATTATGATTGTGAACATATGGTCAAATATAGTCTTCTTCACAAATATGGTATGAGAGTTATTCTTATCGCTTTAACACTTCCTTGTGAGTATATTTACTTCCCCCTTGTCATTTCATCATTATTTCATATCATATCAAAAGATAAAAAGGTTAACATTTTCAGTTTAGCCAGAATAAAATTACTGAGATCTAGAGAGGAAAATATTTTGCCACCACAGACACCAACTAAAAGCATATAATACTACTGTCTGATTCTCTTATTAACTTTCAGTGTAACTATACATGAACAAATAACAATAACATGAATATGTAAAAAAATATTTCTACTGAATTCATAGTAATGGTCCAGAAGCGAAATGACTAAGAGGTCAATCAAAGTTACCTCTAGCGTTAAAACACAAAAGTTTATT
Organism: Halocaridina rubra; assembly: GCA_037179515.1. Lineage (NCBI taxonomy): Eukaryota > Metazoa > Arthropoda > Malacostraca > Decapoda > Atyidae > Halocaridina > Halocaridina rubra. The sequence goes on along the minus strand of JAXCGZ010017168.1, from coordinate 6,794 downwards.
TATTGCCCAAAAATTAACTTCATTTATTGATGCACAGCATACATCATAAATACAAGAAGGACATCTACTTACTTGTCTTTTATAGGACAGCTGTTTCTCAAGGAAGTCAATATCATCAAGTAAATTAAAACATTTACTGCAAACCACAGTAGAATGGAGATCTTGTGCAACCAAATCCTGTTTAAGTACTTCACTTAAAAGTGAGTGCACCTCTAACTGTCGGTGTGATGTTCTAACCTGGAATATACAGTCCTTTAAAACAAAGAATTTATAATGGTTAAATAATCATTATGTTCAATAACAATTGCGCAATAGAGGCAATCATTTAATTACATTGTTTTAAGAACAATATGACATTTTCTTTCAAGATAAAATTATATTCACACTTCTTAAGCAGTTTAAAACACCAAATACATTTCCAATACTCTATCATCAATATGTAGCCTCAATCTATCAATATTACCTCTATATACAAAAGCCATATTTCCCCTTTAGCAAAAACAAACTTGACACTTAGTAGTCGGAAAATAAAAAAGGAGGGGATTCACTGTCTCCTCACTCTGCTCTATTTAGTCCACTTTTACAATATGCAGGGGAACACGGAGGAAGTATTTTTGTCTCGCCTTCTCAATTTTAATTTATTTTTCCATTTCTCCAACTTTTCTATTAGGTAACTACTCTATGTACAAAGATGACCTTCCACTGACAGGTCTTATGGGTGAGAAATAAAGAAACAGTTCAAACACTTAAATGCAATACAGTATCTGCAATATAATGGGAATATCATTATATGTGTAGAGATTATTGGATTAAATTTCATAATACTCAGGATGTATGTACTGGGTTTGTGGAGCCAATAGTACAATAACAAGAAGAACAGGTTAAGAAATATGATAAAAAGCTGACTGTGAAGAAAAAAGGTGAAGGGACATCCGTAAAAAGTTGACCAAATATAATAATAATAATAATAATAATAATAATAATAATAATAATAATAATAATATCCTTTTATTATTATCATATTTTTATTATTATCTTAGGGTGAGCAAATGTACAAGATCTCAATGATATCTTATGACCCATAATTGGTTTTGGCTATTTTTTTCAAAGCTGAAAGTTTTATACTCATGATAGTAAGGGTAGCAAAAATACCAAAACTAAAACTATTGGCAAAATTGATGAATCTATGGTTATTCACATAGTTTTGAATAATATTATTTATGACAAAATGCTCTCTTACCTCCTTTGAGAATATAGCAAAAGCTGACCTTGTTGAGGATAACAAAATGGCATTACATACTAAGCACCTCTTAGACGGTTTCTTTTCCTGTGAAAATATATATATTTTTTTCTTTAAAAGCACGAATAAAAACTTAAGTTATTGAGACTATGTGCTGTAATACTGTATTTCAAGAGGTGTGAATTTATAAATAATGATACTGATAAAATTCAAATTTCCTTTAAGTAAATATTCTCCTCAGATGTACTTCAAATTACTTTTTAAAAGTTCATTAAACATATCATTTGCATCCTAATTATATAAAGAGATGAGATGAGAAACGATATATGCAATAGACACTTCAATTCCCATCCAGTGATCTGTTAAACATATTATGAAACCCAAGTGTTTTCTTCACAGAAATACACATAGTTTATTTTTATTTTTGCCATATCCATGATCATAGATTTCAAATCAAGAATAATTTTAAATAGCAAAACGTATAGGATGAGAAAGTGAAAACCTATTCTCAGAAACTATATACTGTATAAGACTAGCTAACAAGCTGTATATTC
>JAXCGZ010017167.1:45000-114476 GCA_037179515.1 Halocaridina rubra | reverse complement strand
GCGTGGTGGTCTTAGTCAAGATCGGCCGAGGGCGGGACGAGGAAGCCGGGCTGGAAGGATTAGCGGATGGGCCCAGTCCTTGTCCTTTTTGTCTTGCCTATCCGAGTAACGGAGATATGGCAACAAACCTGGGCCTGCAGCAAGGACAGCGAGGGAGTGAAAAAAATAGAATCCCCGAGGGAAACCGTGGAATCGCACCTAGCAAGAATTCATGAGCAAGGGACAGAGAAAACGAAAGTCGTCTTAGACAGAGAAATTAAAAGTCGTCCTGGACAGAGAAATTAAAAGTCGTGGACAGAGAAATTAAAAGTCGTCGTGGACAGAGAAATTAAAAGTCGTCCTAGACAGAGAAATTAAAAGTCGTCCTAGACAGAGAAATTAAAAGTCGTCCTGGACAGAGAAATTAAAAGTCGTCCTAGACAGAGAAATTAAAAGTCGTCCTAGAAAGAGAGAACAGTCCTAAAAAATAAAAGTTTTAAACTACTTTAAAAAAAAACATGTAATCTTGATGAAATCCCAGAAACAAGGAGATCCCCATACATGTCATAACTGTAGTGAAAAGAGAGGAAAAGAAACACAGAAATATTTTAAAATATTTTAATAATACCTTTAGAAGCCACGTAAACGAGAAAGAAAAATAATCCCTATACATGTCCAAACTTTAGTGAAGAGAGAAAGAAGGGTATTTAAGAATCCCTTATTAGTTAATTAAAGTTACCCCCGTATTAGAACTGAAAAAATGGGAAAGAAAATGTCCCCACCGTCTTTGTCCACGGTGCTAAACGACAGAATATTTTTATTTTTATGTTTATTTTTTTGTTTTACTAGCTTTAAGATAATTTTAAGCGAAAAACTCAGTCTCCCTTAGATATAGTTTTGAATAAGTGCCGTTGATAAATTGTATGATTTGAACTAAGATTAATAAGTTGTTTTTTCTGCTTAAATAATATTAGTGTTTTGTTTTAGCATTATTATTATTTGAATTATGATTTAATCTTTGTGTCCATTAAGTTCTCCTATCCATTGGTCTCTGAATAGTAATATAATATGAAAGTAACAAATGTTTTGTTTGAGGATAAATTGTATGATTTGCACTAAGATTAATAAGTTGTTTTTCTGCTTAAATAATATTAGTGTTTTGTTTTAGCATTATTATTATTTGAATTATGATTTAATCTTTGTGTCCATTAAGTTCTCCTATCCATTGGTCTCTGAATAGTAATATAATATGAAAGTAACAAATGTTTTGTTTGAGGATAAATTGTATGATTTGAACTAAGATTAATAAGTTGTTTTTCTGCTTAAATAATATTAGTGTTTTGTTTTAGCATTATTATTATTTGAATTATGATTTAATCTTTGTGTCCATTAAGTTCTCCTATCCATTGGTCTCTGAATAGTAATATAATATGAAAGTAACAAATGTTTTGTTTGAGGATAAATTGTATGATTTGCACTAAGATTAATAAGTTGTTTTTTCTGCTTAAATAATATTAGTGTTTTGTTGTAGCATCATTATTATTTGAACTATGATTTAATCTTTAGGTTCATTAAGTTTTTATGTTAAGTGGTCTCTGAATAGTAATTGCATATCGAAAGAGTAAATGTTTCGACTTTACACACAGTAAAACATGTTTTGTTTCAGGAGTAGTTTTAAGGCCAAATTTTAAAATAAATTAATGCCCATAGTAACAATAAGAGTAGAAATTATAAGATAAGGTTTCTTATAGAAATTACTATTGATGTTATGGTCTATTGCATTTTACATGTTTATACATGCTAATACTCTACTTAATTGTTTGCTAATGTTCTAAATGAGTCATAATTCTACTGTAATTAACTCAATTTTGTCTTTTAAAGAAACGAGAGAAGTAGATGAATTAATGTTTTGATTTAAACTGACTTTTGATCTTAATTAATGTTTGATATTAGTTACACACTGAAATTATACTATATATATATTATGTTTGTGTAATTTGTTTAGGATTCATAGAAATAGGAATTCTTAGAAAATAGCTTAAATAATTCGGCCCCATTTCTATTGTAAACTAATGTTAGCTAGGATATGTCCAAGAGCTCCCGGAAAATTAGCCCATGCTTCGACTGAAATAAGAGATATTTCAGTTTTGGTTGGGAGGGATGTCGTATGACTTCCGTCATGCTGAAGCCAGAATCTGAAACTTGTAACAAATCTTGAGGGGTAACGGTTGGTCGAGGGCACAGATATTTTATTACAATGTTTGTAGAAAGTGTCAAGGAGATATATGACCGGAACCGTGAGACTTAGGATCTGGCATCGAGAGGGTAGGAAAGGCCAGGAAGTTAGCCATTTCCTAAACCACAAGAAACACAAACATGTGGCCCGTACGTATGTACATGCCCTGGAGAGATGCCCAATAGCCACGCTCTGACCCCGGAAATAGGAGGGACTCCACTTCGAACCTGGCGTTGATTTGCAGGACTAGATGTCACTTGATTTCATTGGCAGAATTGGATGTCAAGCCACGCCCTGCCCCTGGGGGTATTTCAAGAACCACCCAGGGCAGACACAGTTAGTTAGAGTTAGAGACCGGGCCTTGCCAGCAGCAGAGTTAACACAGTACAGCTGAGTTAGCCTCCCCCTCTTGGGGGTAGGACTCAGGGATTAGTCGTGACAGGAACTGTAGTAATAGGAGCTCTGAGTACATAGATGTTAAAAAATAAGAATAAACTGTGAATAAGAAGATGTCTTTCACCAACCACGCTACCATAATTATAATAAGTATATATACGTAGGAGGAAATCCCCTACGTCAGTGGTGACACTCGGTGGGATAATAAAATCCTCTACGTCATTATAATCCCTTCACATCTGACAGGTCATTACACTCTCCATCTGTTTCTCTTTACAGCCTGATAAAGGCTGTTTTATTTTATCATTTTTTGGTCCATCCTGTTGTCACAATTAAAAAAAAAAAAAAAAAAAAATGGGTGGGGGGCGTTATTCGCGAATTCCGAATTTTTTACTATTGTTTTTGGGGGGCGTTATTGCAATTTCGCATATAAAAAAATCGCGTATAAAATGAACAAGGTGTATATGTATTATATATATATATATATATATATATATATATATATATATATATATATATATATATATATATATATATATACAGTATATATATATATATATATATATATATATATATATATATATATATATATATATATATATATATATATATATATATATATATATATATATATATATATATATACAGTATATATATATATATATATATATATATATATATATATATATATATATATATATATATATATATATATATATATATATATGAGAGAGAGAGAGAGAGAGTTGCCTAAGCTTTAATCCATTTCAAATTCTTGTGTGAAGATGACAAAGGCATTTTAAAATATTTATGTTATTTACGAAATGTATATGTTGATGCTCTCACATTATATGATGATCTGTTTAAGGCTACCACACATTGAACCCAGTGCCCTTTCATTCATAGGTCCCTCTGGTGAAAAGAGGCTGTATAAGCAACATTGTTTTCAGTGTGGCTCATACACCTTCTTTAAACTCTGTATATCCAATGAGAGTCAGGTACTACATCCTTTTAGCTATCAATGGAATTGTTTGTATATAAAATATAATTTTCGCTTTTCTTTTAGTTTTAGGTTTTTGATTGGGAGTTTGGTTTTGCTCTTCAGATGAATTATTTAATCTATATACGTTTTGTAAATTATGGCCGTAATATTCTTTCCAAAGTCTTTTATATTTTAGTTAAGTTTTTTACTTTGAATCTCTCACTAAGTAATGAAATTCTGTCTTTTTCTCTCACCCTGTAATACACATATGGAATAATCTCTTAGACATTTGCAATTTAAATTTCTTTTAGGTTGTACTTTTCTGTCATAGATATCATTGTATTATCCTGTATTACTATATTATCCTTGTCAGGTCACGTTGAAGCTCTTGCTACAATTGAAAACATAATTGAGCACATTGCCCACTTCCTAAATAAAGATCCTCTGGAAGTGAGGGAAGCAAATTTAGTTCCTGAGCAGGTACCTCGTCTTTGGGCACCCCCTCATGAGAAAAACGTAGTTAAGGAAGATATTTTACCCCTCCTTAAAGAAAAATCATCTTTGACACAGAGAAAGCAAGAGGTGGAAAATTTCAATAAGGTAATATTCCAAAGTCAAAAGATGAATGCTTTTATCTGAAAGGGAAGTAGTGTAAACTATTAATGAAAGGATTAGGAGTTAAAACTGAAACTAAATAATTAGGGGTGTATAATTGAAGAGCAAATTTGATTGAAAATTGCCGCAGGGGCAAATGTAATGTATATTGATATTTATTGTAAAATTGAAGAACAAGTTTGATTAGAAATTTCTGTAGAGGCAGATGTATTTTTCATTGATCATTCAAGTCCTCTTGGATGAAATGACAGTATAAATGTCTTGTTCTCATAAGCTTGTATTTAATAGCATCCTTTTTTTATTTGATGTGCATTCAGGATGTTTTATTCTGACACTACAAAGATTCTTAGCCCAAGTACTTGTTGTCTGTTGACTCAGAATGGCTTAGGATGTCTTTCTGACCAAGTTTAGATTTTAGGGTCTTTTTCACTTTTCAATTTTTGTCACAGGAAAATAAGTGGAAGAAACGAGGGATATCTGTTGTGCCACTGTGGTATGGTTTTAACTACCCCGCAGTGTTCAAATACGGTGTACAAGTAGCAGTCTATGAGAGTGATGGAACTGTGGCTATCTCGCACGGCGGTGTCGAAATGGGACAAGGAATTAATACAAAAGTGAGAAATTGCCTTGCTAAGTTTTTAATATATATATATTTATATTAATATCACTTTTGTGACAACTAAACTTAGGCAACACTGCTGCATTGCACCTTTCCAATCTTAATATCCCCTATCAGTTATTTATTAACAAGAACAGAAATTAAGGGAGGCGAGGTATGTCGGCACATTTACCTTGAAACTTTTACCTTATGGCATGCAAGGACTGCGAAGTTAGTATTGCTCTGCAAATCCAGAGATATGAATAATAGCAGCATGATTAATGTTATTATTCACTTTTGCTTGTAAAGGTAGTGTATAGCATTAAGGAATTTATTGTTGTATTCATGTAATATGTCTCATTTAATTTCTCTCAGTAGTTTTGTGATCTTGCTAGCTGCTGCTGCTACTGTTTTTGCCATATCAACTTTCTTCTCTTCGCATAACTGTATCAGACTCACTGCCACATCTCGGTCTGTTTGTTCATTCCCTAATCATCCCTTTCTATTTGTTTTCTCTTATACTTCCTCTCATTTTTATTTGTTGTAGTTTTAGCATTTATTACACTTTTCCAAATGCTTTTTGCACCTCTGTTGCACTTGTTTTTTTATAACTCATACTTCTCATATATTTTTATCTCAACCCTCTCTTATATTTGTTGTATTCCCTAGGTGGCTCAGGTAGCAGCTTATACACTTGGTGTTCCATTGGAGAAGATTGTAATAAAGGCAACTGACACAATGATTGGAGCAAATTCGATAGTGACAGGGGGATCATATGGTTCTGACCTTTGTGCTCATGTAAGTCGAAATTTATTTCATACCTATTGCCCTCTCCCAGCAGATTCAGTGGGGAGGGGGACACAGCCAAAGAAAATGAAAGATACAAGGAAAACAATTACATCTGGGATATGGCTACCTGTTATCACTTTAATTCTATAGTTATTTGGTTATGCAGACTTTCTTTAACAAGTTTGTTTGTTTAAAAATATCACATTAGATAAGCAAGATTTTAACTATCAGTCACATTCTAACAAGATTCTCGTTTGTTCAAAGTTAATAGCCTGTGCTCTTGGAATCAAGAATATAGGTTACCTCTGGATCTGTGATTTCTGTATAAAATTTTGATTTTATATTTAATCATTGTTGTTGATAGTATTTCCGGATATCTTAGTATTTTAATTACAAAAGCATTTCAGTATGGTCATTTCATACAGAATATTGTTTTGAATCCCCAAGCATTAGAAGCTTTATAGGTAACTAGGTAGGTACTTACAGTATTTTTAATGGTAACACATAAGTAAGCATTAACAAAGTTTAAAAAATTTAGCACCTACCTAGTTTTCATAGTAGGTCATTCAGCAAATCATTTAAAAGACATATGCATTGGTACTTTTGAAATACAGATATCCAGAAGTTGTAAATATACTAAAATGCTCTCCATATTCAAGGATATGCATATAAAGTATGGATTCTCACTTTAATTGAGAGTGAAGCTCTTTAAAATAGAATTTGACCCATCTTGGCCGACTGTAGATTATTGATCTTCCTTCATGAGGTGCATGTAATTTGTGATAGGAAGAGCAGTGCATATTGCCTGAATAATATATTATTTCCATTGCTATATGCTTACAGTCATAATAGGATACCAGTAATCTCTCCACAGGGTATTAAGGTGGCTTGTACTAGCCTGCGTCAGCGATTGGACATAGTGAAGGAGAAGATTAAGACAGATACTGGAAATGACCCGACTTGGCTCGAACTTATACAAAAGGCCCATGAAGAGGATGTGGATTTGAGTGAACGTTACTGGTAAATGTCATTTTTCAATGGTGGTTAATTTTACTTTGTACTGAATTTGGGAGGGGAATGGTATCAAGGGTTATATTTTATTTTGAAAAATTATTTGTTGGTTCATATTAAAGAAACTATCTTCCCTCTTGACAGGAAAACATGATGATATTACCACATTGTTTGTTATAATCAGATGTTTTTGGTTTTTATTTTACTTGAACTTTTTGCTTTGCTAATTGTGGTTAATGAAACCTCTTCATTCCTGCACTTATGATTGTAGAGGCACATGAGTGCTGTGAACACGGAAATCCAGCTGTATGTGTAGTTATTACGTAATGCTCGAAGACTTTCTGATTAGTTATCAAAAAGTTGCTTTTATTTCTCTTTATAGGACAGCTGGGAAGGAACACCCAGGGCACTATGACATATGGGGAGCCACTTGCTTAGAGGTGGAGTTAGATGTTTTGACAGGAACGTATATGGTAAGAGTCTTGTCTTTTTTTAATTGATTATCCAGTTCCGTGTTAGGGAAGTTAAGAGACTTCCCAATTCATTTTCTCATTGTCATTTTTCTATATATATATATATATATATATATATATATATATATATATATATATATATATATATATATATATATATATATATATATATATATATATATATATATATATATATATATATATATATATATATATATATACACACACACCTTACCTTACAGCAATGCCGTACCCGCTCGGACGTGGGCCATCATGGATTGACATGCTTCTTTCTGACTGTTCATGGTTATTCTTGGATGTTATGTGGTGAGGGCTCCAGTTCTCTTCCACACTGCAATTATCAGTTGCAGACCTATCCTTTGCCTAAATAGGCATCCTGCAAGTCAGTAGTGACTGTGCTTATTTGAAGGCGGCACATATTCGCATTGTCACGATATCGTCTTAGACTTAGAGCATTTTATTTGTAAAAAGGTGTCACCCCTTCTACTACTCCGTCTGTTAATATCGCCGCTGTTGGTTCGGGACTGCTTATTCGTTTGGCTATTGCCAGCTTATTTCGCAGCTAATTAACATATCTGTTGACCATTCACAATCTACCACCTGTGACCCGCTTTCTAGCCTACAGCTCAGCTGAAAGATATATATATATATATATATATATATATATATATATATATATATATATATATATATATATATATATATATATATATATATATATATATATATATATATATATTGTCTTTAGTACATTGTACATACCAGTATTGATTTACTAGTTTTTAGAGTTTCCTAAAAAATGCTTGACCCTCATCATAGTCATTCTATATCAGGACTGGTGAAATGCATACCTTGAAAGCTATCTTTATGCATCTCTGCTCTTTGTCTCATTCCAGTGTTGCACAGTCTTTGTGTGAAGAGTTTGGTAGGCGTGTCCATTACAGAGATATTTTAAAAGTACTGTATCTATATTTTCCTCTTTCCCAGCCTTGATGAGGGTAGATTTATTTATTTATTTTTTTTACCCGTCCTGGTGTCACTATCATATTTACAAAATATATATATTTTATTGCATACTCTCATACCTCGATTTTGCAGACCTCCATTTAACAGATATATGAAACAACGGTTGAAATCCGGAGCAAGCAGCCAATTTACTCATTTTCAATTGTGTCAACACTGGACAAGAGCCACTGCTATGAAAAAGAGAGAGAGAAATGAAAAACTCATTAGGCTACTGTCTGCTCCATGTCTCACAATGTTAATAATTATTTTAATAATAATAATAATAATATTGATACTTATAATGAGAGAGAGAGAAATGAAAAACCCTTTGTGCTACTGTTTTGTCTGTGTCACAGAAAAAAATAATAACAACAATAATAATTATTATAATATTAAGAATAATAATAATAATAATAATGCTAAAATAATAAAAATTCATTTTAATAATGATAATAATATGCATGATGTGTGTGTAATTACCTATTTGTGCTTACGTGAAAAAGCCCTATGCTTATAACTCCATGTCTCTTGGTCGGTTCCATTTTCATACTCGATGCTACTTATCATATTTGTCCTTAAAACTATGAATTGAGTTTGCATTAACTACCGCCTCACTTAGGAAATTCCCATCATCAACTATTCTTACCCTAAAAAAGTACTTCTCTACATCCTGCTAAGGATGTTCTACAACCAGCCATATCAAAATATCGATCCCTAACATTATGTCAAAACCAAAAAAGAATTTAAAAACTGTGACAATATACCCCTTCCATCTTATAGCCTCTCCTCAGAACTGAGATTGCGTATTATTTGCACCAGTTTCGTGTCATGTCTTTTAACTTATTCCAACTTGCATATTCAAGCTTTGCCCTCACATATGTTACGTAAATATTCATGAACATTTACTTGTCTATGTGCCTTAAGACTACCCTTACATTTGCTAAGAAAGCCTATGCAGTTCTTACTATGCCATTTATATGCACTGGCTAGTACAGTGGTAACGCACTGGCCTCGCATTCACGAGGTCGAAAGATTGGTTCCCGTCCAAGACCGAGAGTTTAAGCTGTTTCCTGGCAGGAACTGCTGTGATTGGGCACCACAGTGGGGGGTTGGGGCTTTCCCCGGCTGATGAATACCCATTGTATTGTAATGGAAATAAAGGTTTATTATTATTATTATTATTATTAAATCTGCCAATAAGTTTACTCCTACATCTCTCTCATACTCCTTCTCTAGAAGTTCTGCACCTGCTACCGAGCATGCAAGCTTGGGCCTTCTCGCATTTGTACCTAGTCCCATTACCTTATATTTTGAAGTATTGAAGTTCATTAGCCACTCATGCAGACTATTTAGGTCTTTCTGAAGTTCTCTGTCATTGTTCTTGTCTCTTACTTTCTTCACAAGCTTTGCATCATCTGCAAATATATTCATGAATGAAGTTACAGACTGGTGGGTCATTTATGTAAACAAGGAACAAAATTGGCCCTAAAACTGAACCCTGTGGAACCCCACTACTAACCCTTCTCCTTTCAGACATTGAGTGTCTTACTCTAACACTTTGGTCCCTTCCTTCTAAGTAAGTTTTTACCCATTCCAAAACTTTTCCACCTTTTCTCGCCATTATGTGCAGCTTCTTAATAAGTCTCCCATGTCGGACCATATCAAATGCCTTTTGGAAGTCTAAGAATATGCAGTCCGCTCAGCCCTCTCTTTCCTGTAAGATCCGGCTCACGTCATCATAAAATTCTAATAAGTTTGTTACTGTTGATCTGCCTTCTCTGAAGCCATGTTGTCTCTGACAAAAAGCTGAAGGACTCCAAGTGAAGAGAGATGTGTTTTCTTAGTAGTTTCCCCATAACTTTTCAGACTACGCTGGTCAAGGAAACAGGCCTATAGTTTTGAGCTGTATCCCTCCTTCTCTTTTTGAAGATAGGTACCACGTTCGTTTATTTCCAGTATCTTGAAATTTCCCCAGATTCCAGCAACTTTTCAGATATAATGTATTCATCTAACAATTGTTATAATGATGCTAGTTGGGCTGTGATCCCACAGATGACTGGTAGGCTTTGTTCCATCGAATATTCGTACTTCTAGACCAAATCCTTCAATCCTTTCCCCGTGCAAAAACCTTTTGCAAATATCTCCAATGTCCATAGTGATGGATGAGACCACTTTAGTCTCATCTTCCTTTCCCATTGACAATTGTATCAGTTCTTTGTGGTTTTTGTTGGTAAGGAATCGTCAGTGCTTTTTTTTTATGGCTTTCAGCACATAGAACCAGAATATAACAATGTTTCCAAGCCTTTACTGGGGCTTATTTGGTATCTTTATGTACGCTTGTGCAATTTGCCATATCCTTCCAGAAAAGCCTATTTCATCACAGCTAAAGACTTGCTATGGAAGGTAGCCTATATCATGTAGACTATTTTGAGGTACGCAGGGATCTCTGCTGTTGCCTCGGCATCAGCAATGCCAATTCTTTTGGAATGTTGCTTGTTAAACTCCTTCATATGGCTTATTTTCATTGTAATATAGCTTCAGAGCCTTTTAACACAATGTATTAATCAACAATGATATGCTAATGCATCATGCTCTCTAGCCATACATTTATTATTTTATCACTTCTTACAACTGCTGGACGTTATCACCAACCTGAGAAACCATTTTCACTATTGCAGACAAATCACTAACATTTCTACTAATCAGATTTTTTATTGCTTTATTTCCCCAAAGCTAGACTCGTTTGTCCCCATTTCCATGCTGTTTTGGATGTTTAAGTTTTGTTGAATATATAGCACATCTCTAACCTTCTGAAGCTTATAATTAATTTCATGCCACTTAGCTATTATGGAAAACTTTCTCAAGTGTAACAAAATCTTGGTACAATACATGAATTCAAGACACTCAGTATGCTAAGGAGGAGTAGATGCTCCTCTGACAAATGTAAGACAATCACTACCTCACTTGTTGCCACCACCAGGGTATATGTGTACAGTTATATAGAATTCCATCATTCTCAGCACACTCTCACCTCATGCTGCACTCAGTATCCACCAAATTCAGTGTTCATTTCCCACTAAGGACACTTAGTTGTTTAATCTTTTCTAATTATTTTTATTCAAATCATATGCATTCAGATTCACATAATGGAAATTCGCGTAAGGTGTAGATGTACTGTAATTATATTTTTTTATATTGAGAGATTTAGCCCTAGGCTTAGAGTAAAATCCTGTCCTTTACATGCATATATTAACCATATGAATTTTATATTGCTTTGAGACAACTTACTTGAACTTGCTCCTCTACTTTCATTTTTTACAACCTAGATCTCTTCCCTCCCTAATAGATTCATCGAGTCGACCTGATAGAGGATTGTGGAAGGAGCCTGAGCCCATACGTTGACATAGGGCAGGTGGAAGGTTCCTTTATAATGGGTCTTGGCTTCTTCACATCCGAAGTTGTGAAATTCAATCCTGAAACTGGACAGAAGCTTTCTAACGGCACCTGGGTAAGGAAGAATTAAACCTTTGTGTATCTTTGCTTTATCTTACTTAAAAAATAATTACTTAATTAGCAGTGTTGAATAATATTTCCAGAAATACTCTTCGAGTATATAATATAATAAATTTAAAGTTCTGTTCTGTAAGCCCAAAATTTTCACTAGCATGTGCTTATTCTCATGCAAATCTCAAGTAGCCTGCTATATACAGTACATGATGCAAAAGTTTTATAAAAACTATATAGAATTTATTTGTACTATGTATATACAATTATTACACGGATATGGAGTATTTTTATTCCTTTCATTCAGATTTTACTGGAATAGAAAAATATTCGTCAGCAATATTCAGGTATTATTACGGAAATATAGACTATTTACTTTAACAAATACAATGGTTAATAGTGTTGTTTACGTTGTACGTGTCAATTCGAATCCATATAATGGGAGTTTACACAGACACAGTGTGGCTGGGTATTAATGGCTGTATGTTCTTCCTAGCTGTCCACAGTGGGCTCAGTTGTAGGTTTGTCAGGTCATGAGTTGAATATTCAAACCACTCTGCTTCTGTGATCAGATTATTAATTATTACAGCAGTGCAAAATATTTTTATTCATCATATGCAGATATTTCTACATAAATACTGACAATATAAATTCGTCATATACTTTATTACAGAATTACAAACCTCCAACTGCCCTTGACATCCCTGTAGACTTTAGGATAACATTACTACCGAATTCGAAGAACCCCACTGGTGTTCTTGGGTCCAAAGGTACAGTAAGATAGTAGTTTTGTTAATAACTAGGAATATTTTAAATGGCATCTTTGCAATATATTTGTATGAGTGATATATTAGTCATGCTGTTTTTTATGTATTTCATTATGTATTAGCTGAAGCACTCATGTGTATCATATATCTCGAAAATATATTTTTACCTCATATAAGAGCATTAGTTACAAATTTAGTAACTGTTTTATTATTGTAATTATGCATTTCTGTGTTTTAGATGATAAAGTACCAATATGACGGTGAATAATTTTAAGACGTAAAAAAGTCTTTTCATGAGAGATGGGTAATCCGGGCCAAGAGTATAATTTTCATTGTCCAAATGTGCCATGAGTATAATTTTCATTGTCCAAGATGAAAAACTGAGAGTAAAATGTATTATCTAAGGGTGCTTATTTTTAGTTTTTATGAAGTCTTTGAGTTATAGAATTAATTCTTTGAACAGCAACTGGTGAGCCTCCTCTCTGCATGTCCTATGCTGTTGTATCTGCCCTCCGACATGCAATAACATCTTTCAGAGTTGATAATGGAGTTACCGACTGGTTTACAATGGGTAAGTGAATGAATGATTTTGTATATATAATTATAAGCTGAAGTATTTATTATTTTACATTTTTATTTTCATTGTGGGCAGTAAATTTTTGCTATAAGCAGATATAAACGTATAATGAAATATATCAGTGAATAAATTTGGGAAAATGTGTTACTGATATATTGTCTAAGCTCATGGTATTTTTGGTTCTACCACTTATCTGCCAATTTCTGTGGTGTTATCATTATACATGATGACTCGGTAGGGACTAAAAGAAAGCAAAAGTCACATCTGTGAGAATTTTGCTAATTCACATAACTTGAAGTTGGCTTAAATTTGATATAACTTGAAGTGTCAGGATGCTAGTGTATAATTGTTGATTACATTTACAATAAATTACATAAAGATGCATTAGTGGTATGAGGATAATGCATTTGTCTCTAGAAATATTCCGATATGTGAGTATCACAATATTACTCCTGAAATTTGTGTGTAATATTGCAAATTCATAATTGATATATGAAGTTCACTGAGGCATTGAAATTGCCATGGTTAAGAATTTGGGAATAGTGTTCTGCAACATGCCTCTTGTACAGTAAATGTATTACCTGTACAGAAAAGTGAGCGAAGGATACCTGTATATTTCTCTATATAAAGAACACTTTCTACCATCTATATTATAAAGGTAAAAAAAGAGGGAAGAAAGGAACTGACAAAATACCATGTGCTTATGACATATAGGCTTTGTGCTGACTATTGTTTTTTGACATTATTCATATGATTTGATACCTAAATAATTTGCATTAGAAATTCACTGTAACCTGCATGCAGGTGCATTTTAAATTATTTCTTTCCATTGCTTCTTGGTCTGCAGATACACCAATAACTGTTGAAAGGGCTCACTTACTCTGTGGAGTAAAACCAGATCAATTCCAACTGTAAATGGCTTAACAAGGAGATTGTCGTTTCGTAGTGTGAACTTGCTGAACAAGTTACTGTTGAAATGCTACTGAGGACCTATTGAAGGGCGATATATCACTACATAGAGTTGCTCATATTAAAACTCCATCAGTTTATTTACAAATACATTTCCGTGTAAAATGTTTCAAAACCAACTTTACTTTTTCAGTCTAGGAAATTAGTATTTCTTTGGATGCACCACATGTGCATAAAATTACTGTGTTGATTTTCTTTTATGTACCAACATTAGATACAGTTGAATATTCTTGTTGATCAGAAATAGTCTATGTATTTGCATGCTTTTTATGCAATTCATCTTCGTATAGATTATCATATATCTCGTGGTTCATACAGCTGATACCTTTTTACTCAGTACAGAATTTGTATTTAGATTAAGGCGTATGTTACCATATAAAGATCTTTGTTTGTGCATTTGAAACTGCACATTCGGCTTTTTGACAGTTTAGTTATACATATTCAGGAGCGTATAATTTCATTTGTGTATGTATGTGACCTTCATGTTAAGTTTAATTATTACTTCGTTGTATCAGATTTGGGGAAGCAGAACATCACATCATGAAGTTATTCACGTTTCATTCTTTGTTTTTGAATAGGCTACAGTGCACAATTGTAGTTAAGAAGGATATTTTATAAAGATTTTTCCAGTGGCAATCAGTTGATTTTTATGTTAGGTTGAGTAGAGGCAGTAAATGTAAATTTCCATAATATCTAATTATAAATCTTCAGTAAGAAGTAAATTATGTATTCAACATAAGGATTCGTACACAATAGCCACTATCTCCCTTGTAAAGGGGGGATATCCTAATCAAAGCACACACATTCACCATAAACTATGTACCGCTCTTAGGAGATGTATATATGGATACTCTGTTTGATATAATGCGTATGTACTTTTACACTAAAATTACTAATTATGACCATAGCTTTACCTTATATACTTGCTCGCAAATCAGGCAGTATCGAAAGCTTACATGCAGTGCTGAAAGCTTTTACACAATTGATTTTTAATGTGACATCATATCCTACTGACGTATAAAATTCTGGCTGCACAGTTTCATCAAACCCTACTCATCCTCATCATTTGATTTGTATATATTGTTTAGCTTAACCAAATTAACAAGGGAATACAACAGTCGTATTCATTTCCCCCCACCATCAGAGACATCCCTGCTCATGGACTCTCATGTCATGTCTTTGGAAGAATGAATGTCCAACCAGAAGGTATATAAAGTTTTGTGAAATTATATCATTCTGAAGATGCGATTGAATATGAAATCTGGGGTGTTCTTCTCATAGAGGAAAAAGAAACTTGACCTAACGCATACACAGAAGATACAAATATAGAAGCGTAAGCTGTACTTGAAATATCAAAGTTTGGGGATGTACAAATAAGACTCAATTACAAAGAATACAAAAGTTACAAAACTTTGCAGCACGAGTGGCTGTTGGCAATGTAAGAAAATATGAGCACATCTCTCCTGTTTTAAAAGATCTAGAATGGATAAAGATTAGAGATAAATATGTTTTTGATATATGTACCTTTGTTTTTAATATACTAAGAAACAATCTTCCTGATTTCTTGTATAATTTTTCTACAGTAAGCTCAGTTACCGGGTTAACTACCCGTCAAGGGGAAGATTTATTAGTACGAAGGTCTAAAACTGATATTGGCTCAAGAGATATAAACATTCGTGGACCTCATTTATATAATCAGCTTCCCAGAGAACTAAAAAATGCTGGTTCAGTGTATACTTTTAAATATAATCTTAAGAAGTTACTCTTAAAGGAAGATTTTACTTGTAAATTTTAATAGTACACCCATATTTGAATACCCAATGTACGTTGGAAATAAAGTCTTATTATTATTATTATTATTATTATTATTATTATTATTATTATTATTATGAAGAATTGAACCAAAGCACACACCTATTCACCCTTTCTTTCACCCAATGGTAACACACCCAATATATATATATATATATATATATATATATATATATATATATATATATATATATATATATATATATATATATATATATATATATATATATATATATATATATATATATATATATATATATATATATATATATATATATATATATATATATATATATATATATATATATATATATATATATATATATATATTATATATATATATATATATATATATATATATATATATATATATATATATATATGTATATATATATGTATATATATATGTATATATATATGTATATATATATGTATATATATATATATATATATATATTTCTCTCTCTCTCTCTCTCTCTCTCTCTCTCTCTCTCTCTCTCTCTCTCTCTGATAAGGAAAGCATTGAACAGTTTAAATTTTCAGGACCTGAATCCTGAACATGAGAGCATTACAAGATCTTTTGCAGATACAGTGAAGAAAAATATGGCAGTAAAAAAGCTAGTAAGGGAGGTGGTAGTGTATAATGTAAATACAGTTGACTATTAAGAAACAGTAATAAACAAATGTACGATGTTGTGAATGAAAGGGTGATTCCACTGATCGAATGGCCACTTGATCAAGAGAAGTCAGTGATAATCACATGAATAAGTGAATCCCATGAGTTAATATTGCTGGGGAGACATGAACATAATAAATCTAAGGTTTTAGACCTAATAAGCAAGCTTTGAGTAGAATTCGGTCCAGTGAATACTGTAAACGTTCATTGAATCAATAAATGCACTAGGAAAGAAAAGGTTAGAATAATGAAAGTAAACTCTGAGAGAGGAAACACATATAAAGAATTATATATGAGGGCAATAAACCTAAAACCTTCAAGAATTCAGAAGAGTTCATTGGACTATACAGAACAAAGGAAGAAATGGAAAGGCTCAAAAGCTTGTTATACATACAAGAAGCTGAAAGACTAAATGAGAGAAAAAGTGAACAAGGTAAGAGAAATTTTTGTTTCAAGGTTCTTCCAGCCAAAGTGGTGATAAAGTAGATAATGCTAGGAAATTAGGTGATGCAGCCTCATTAAGATTGTTCTTCACAAATGCTGATGGGGTAATTGGTAAGGCAGTAGAATTAAAGGTTAGGATACACGACTATGGCCAATATAGTAGCGTTTACACTGAGGGCTTCAGGACAATGAGGGTTGAAAGATCTTAAATGACTGATGGAGGGATAGCATTGCTTTTAAGTGAAAGGTTTTAGGTTGAAGAAATCAATTTTGCCCTAGAAAGTGAGTACAGTACAAGGAATTTCTTGTTGCTCTTAAATACTGGTCTAGAGAGCATTAAAATAGCTGTTGTATGTAACCCACCAAGGAATTAACAAAGGCTGGAGGATTATGAGGAAAGTCATAGTAAGTAGTATTGAACTTATAAAACTGTTGTTAACACTGCACGGGAGAGAAAGTGTAAGATATTGATAATGGGAGATTTTAATCATAGAGATAGATTGGTTAATGGAACAGGAGGAGGAATCAGGGCAAGATTCCTAGATTTTGTACTAGGAAATATCCTACCCCAACATTTACTGCAACCAATGAGTTGGATATTGGTAAAATTGGGTATGAGCCACCAATTGGAGAAAGTGACCAATGTGTGTTGTTGATAGAATTATATCCTCGAAAATGTTCGTTGTCTGAGAAGGACACAAGAGGGAACTATCTGAAAGGAGAGTACAACAAAATTAATATCTTGTAGTTATTGACTGGATGTCCTCAGTTAAAAATAAATATGCACAACATCTTTAGCATGGAATATAATAAGATAGTTTTACTAGTTGCATACCATCCACCAAAATAGGAATTATTATTGTTCGAGAGATATCGTTCAATAATGAGTGTAAGAAAGCTATGACGTGGAGAGAAAAATGCTGGAATTGGTATTGGAGAAAATGTATAAATGCTTGGCAGACTTACAAACGAGCATGCAACTATTACCCGAGTAGAAGAAAAGAGGGATATTACCAGGAAGGCAAAAGGAAATCCCAACCTTTTCCATGGCTTTATCAAAGGAAAGTGAAGGTCAAAGAACAAGCGGATCTTGTAAAGATAAATAACCCCACAACCCCATGTAAAGTTGAATAACCCCATAATCAAACTTGTAAAGTTAAATAACCCGCAATTGAACTTGTAAGTTGAATAACCCGTCGTTTGGCTTTATAAGAACCAATTGAACTCTTGGAATAAAAAACAAAAGAATACAGAACTTTTATTTACATAAATACACAATTGCAAGTAAAAGGAAAAAACTAATATTTACCTTGTAAATACAAATAACCCCTATAACTACCTTGTAAATATGACGAACCCCAAGGTCTGACTTGAAAAGATGAATTATCCTAAAGGACCCTGGGGTTATTTATCTTTACAAGATCCAAGCAAGCTTTCAAGTGGGCAAATGGAAGCATCACTGATACAGATGAAGAGATCTGCAAAGAATTGAGCGAGTATTTTAGTCCGTATTTACAGTAGACAATACTCAACCTCTTCAGTTGGCAGAGATAAGAGATCACGGCTAGTAATGGAGAACATCATCATTTCAGCTACAGAGGTATGCAAAGCGTTGATACAGATAAATGCTCATAAAGCTTCGAGTCCTGATGACATATCCCCTTACGCACTTAGGAACTTCACTAACCAACAGTGGTGGCATATGCATCATATTTGAAAAGTCGTTAGAATCTGGACAGATTCCAAAATGTTGGAAACAGAAGAAAGGACACAGCTCTAAACTATAGGCCTGTTCCTTGTCAAGCATAGTTTGCAAAGTTACGGAGAAACTGCAAAGAAAACGCACCTTTCTTCACTTGGAATCCTTCAACTCTTTGCCAATGAGAGTAAATATCTTCAAAGAAGGCCGATCTACAGTAACAAACTCATTAGAATTCTAAGATGAGGTAAGCCAGATCTTACAAGAAAGAGAGGACTTGGCAGACTGCTTATTCCTAGATTTGCAGAAGGCATTTGATACAGTCCCACATAAGAGACTTATTAAGAAGGTGCAAGTATTCACAAGAATAAGTGGAAATGTCTCGGAATGGATCAAAACTTAGAGGGAAGGGAACATAAAGTTAGAGTAAGACAGTGTCTGATTGTAGATAGATAAGTAGAGGGTTACACAAAGTTCAGTTTTAGAGCCATTTTTGTTCCTTGTATATCTGAATGAACTACCAGAGTGTAAATTCACTTTTTAATATGTCTGCAAATAGTGCAATGATTTTGAAGAATGTTAAAGGTGAGAAATTCGGGAAGACTTAGTCTGTGTGAGTGGTCAGAAAAGTGGCTTATGAAATTCAATACTGTACTTGAGAATGTAAACATTTTGGCAGATTTATATCCAGGAATGCATATAAGTGGCTTAGCAAGGGCTGTATATGCTTACTTAGAAAATGTAAAGATAGCCCTTAGACACCTGGACAAGGAAATGTTCAGAAGTATGGAGCACCCTCTTGGAAAACGCACTTGATAAGGCTTATAAATAAGTTGGAAAAAGTTCAGAGACATGATACGAATCTGGTATTAGAAATATACAATCTCAGTTATGAGGAGAGGCTGATGGAATTTGCCTTGCCATCACTCTAAGCTAGAAGAGCTGGGGGAATGGTGAAGGTTTTAAAATTTGTTCATGGTTTTGACAGAGTGGATAGGGATCGGTATTTAGATTTTTTTTTTTTTTGGGGGGGGGCACCGGGACAGGCAAAAACTGCCCTCTGTGGCTGGCTTCAGATCTAGATGTCATAGAATAAAGCTTCGTAAGAAAACTCCTTTGCAGAATGTATAGTAGTACTTTTGTTGTGTGTTAATAGTTAATGATTGGAATTCGCCAAGCGAGGAGGTAATTAATGCGAACTCAATTCATAGCTTCAAGGACAAATTTAAGTATCACTGAGTATAAAAATGGAAGTAACGGGCAGTTACAAGCATAGGGCATTTTACTGTAAGCACAATTATGTAATTTATCTAGAGGTTGCCATTCAAGTATGGCCTCCCAAGATGACAGAAACGTTAATAAATTTATTTTTATTTATTTATTTTTATGATTGTGACACCAGGATGGGCAAAAAAAAATAAAATAAATCTACCCTCATCGGGCCTGGGCACGAAGAAAACTTAGAGAGAAACAGAGATGGGGAGTATTGTGACTTGTCAGAAGTGAAGGGACAATAAGACCTGTAGAAAAGTGCAGGATAAACTGGAGAAGACGAACTCCAGTTGACATTACCGATATGCGTCTTATTGTTATTATTATTATTATTATTATTATTATTATTATTATTATTATTGTGACACCAGGACAGGCCAAAAATAAAATTGAAATAAATTTACCCTTATCGAGCCTGGGCACGAAGAAAATATAAAGAGAAACGGAGATGGGGAGTTTTGTGACTTATCAGATGTGAAGGGATAATAAGACATGTGTAACGAATATCCAAGAATATTGGGTGTTGATGTAGGTATAGAAAGAGAACCGTAACTGAAGGAAGCCTTGATATCGAACTGTTATAGACAGTCTTATTTAAGTCTACAAGACCCTTCCTTCAGCTGTAGTATCGCAATGGTTCTTCAGTTTATCCAAAGTGCAAAGGAGTGCCTCAAGACTCCTTCCCAGTCAAAGAAACCCGGAGTACGGAGAAAGACTGGGAGTCTGGGATTAATCCTACCAACGTTAGAAGCGAGAAGAAAGAGGGGCGTTATGACTGAATTATTTAGAATTATGACTGAAGTTGTGAAAACTGGACTCAAATGACATTGTGTCAAAATTAAGCCACTCAAAACATTTTAAAAGAAAATGTAATTAAAACATAAACAAAGGCCAACTTGAAATGGCTACCGGTAATGTTGTGAGAGCAATGTCAGGAAATATTTGTAAGTGAAAATATGACAAATTGACACGAGAAATAAAAGTAGAGGCGGGCAACAGAATCACCCAAGTAGATCGGAAGTAAATTATTGTGGATTTTACAGTGTCTTATTAAAAGCAGTTAGACTATCACCGAACTTTTTATTTTTCTCTAGCTTGTTAATTTGCAGGGCGCGTGTGTTAGTTCATTGTTAGTTGGAAAGTTTAAAAAAAAAGTATAAAATAAATATATGTAAAGATTTTAGCAATAATCCTAATCAGCTGTTGTTCATCAACAAGGTGAGATGCCAATTAGTTATTTTCGAGAGCATCAACATTACTCGAAGATCTGTACATATAACTTAAGAATATGTAACATTTTATATTAAAGGTATTAGTAAACTTATGTGTTTATTTACTGAAGTGTATGTTCTCATGAAATGTGAATTTTCTTTTAATTTTTTGAGTTTGTTTACAAGTCTACAAGGTGTGGTGAAACGTTGCCACCGCATGTGTTTAGTGTTTGAGTTACCTGATCTGACAGTGATGTGTATTTCTTTATGAATATACTGATTCTCATCTAGTGTTCAACGAAATTGAGTTAAAGATGACCGTATAAGAAAATAAAACTAATGTTATGGGTGCTTACTAGCTGTAGTTCTTGGTAAAAAAAAAAATCTTGATTAATGTTCGGAAACTTGCTTCGTTTTGGGAGGCAGTCGGCGGTACCTATAAAATCCCACGTTACCCCCAATATCCCGCAGGTACCCCATAATTATCTCTCCCACTTTATTATATTCACCCCCTTTCTCCCTCCGCCTATCTGTCCTGATGAAACCCCCAATAAGACCGTGCCAGACTTATTTCACCCGAGAGGGTCCCACCCCAATAACACCAAGGTCCCTTTGCCCTACACTTCAACCACTTGTAATCAAGTTGACCTTGAGGATGTATCTTTACCACCACAGCTTAACCGCTCACAAACCCATGCTAACACATGTTCAGTCTGTTGCCAAGCAAAATCTTGTTCTCCCTCTAGCCTAAGTTCTTATATTGTCCCCCCCTTTTATCCAAACTATCCCATGTTACTTGCACCCCCATTTTTGCTACCTCGCTTTCCAGCACACTTTGCTAAACTACCCTGTTACATTTCTGTTCAATGTAATCCATCAATTCCTCTATCCTTAAAATCTAACTCAATATCTGTGTCATCAGTCCCCCCACCTAGTACTGTGAGGAAATTTCTCCTTCTCCCTAACCTATCCATCCCTTCTACACCCAGCTTACATGTTGGCGTATCTAGTTCAGCTCTTAGCACCACACTACTAGCTAAAGCCCTCTGGACTACACCACATCAGCGGATATTTCAACATCGTAGTTACTCAACTGACTTTGAAAAAGACATGGAGTTTTTGGCAAATGAGAAAAAAAAGTATACTCCACCTACTGACTTGGGAACTAAGGTATGACATTTTTGTTAATAATGAAAACGTGGTTAATAAGCTGTTGATATTAGCTTAACTGGAGTCCCCGACTTCTTAACAGTAACCTGCAGTCTTGTTTGGAAATAGCTCATGTTTGACTCATGCTGCTGTAGTTTTCCTCATCTGTCAATTAAGAAAGTTATTAATTTTCAGTATCTGCTTAACTCAGTTATACAGGACCCCTTACTAGTAACCAATAGTCCAGGTTCTTAGTTACAATTAGAAGAGGATCTGTTCAGCATCATGTGATTATAGTTTAAGCATATGGGTTAAGAGTTTATGATTTGTCTCTCTACAAAAGATTTGTAATAGATTAAGTGTTCATACTTTATTACAGGAATATTTCCAATAGTCATTAATAGCCACAGCTTGTATATGAAGATGATTAGCTTAAGCCTTCTTGTTTTAGTCCAGTACTAAGTTGTATGTATTCTTATAAAGCACGTATTTTGAATATGCATGTAATTTCATAGTTAGTAAGTTGGCCATGACACCAGCTGCCGGTTGAGATACTACAACTAAAGGTATTTCAGACTTAGCTAGGACTAGCCAAGTTAGGTCCAGGATAAGTTCTCCTTCAGGCACTGTTCTTTCCCTATGCCTACATCTACACCATATATTATGGCGTATTTGTTACACATCTCGTACTATTCCGTTACATTTGGCAAGTCACCCATCTCTGTTTCTCTTTGCTCCCTTTTTTTTTATAATTTTGTTCTTGTCAGTCGTGCCCTTTGATAAATTGTACTGTAGAATCACCTTAAAACAAGTACTTTAGTTAAATAACATGATAAGAGAGGAAAATGGAAGAACTTTGATGCTACTGTTTGTCTCTTAACTGTTTTAATAATTCATATGCTTGGTAAAAACACTCACGTTAAGATATATGAAACTCTGAAATTAGGAAGAATTATTTAGGCAGTAAGCACATATTTAGTTAATGGTATACTCTTAGTTCTAAGTAAAGGTTCGTATGGTCATAACTGAAACACATACCGTTCTTAATTACAAAATAAGAAAGCCTTAATACACAAACATATACATATATAATTAAAAATCTATATGCACATACTTAAACATATACTGTATGTATAAATATATATACAAGAACTCATATTCACATCCAAGTGCATATAAAGAATAAAAAGTGTGTAAGATAATGAGCAAAATTGAAAAATAAAAATATTGGGAAAAATGAGACTAATGCTAATAATAATAAAAAAATAATAGTAATAATCCCAAAAATAATAATAATACCAGAAATGCTAACAACAGTAACAACAATAACAACCAATACAATAAAAATAATAAAATAAATAATGTCTAAAAGCAACAGGAACAATAATAATAATAAAAAAATAATAATAATGCTAATAGTAAAGCAATACCACAAATAGATACAAAAAAATAAATAGATATAAAAAAAATACATAATGAAAAACTACAATATGTTTGGGGCTTATCATGCAGAATGACTTTGCTGAGGCTATGCTTCCGAAGAGTTTTATCAATTATGTCAGGGGTCCATTGCCTCCTAGATAATTAGAGATTATCCTTCATATCAATGAGGGAAGAGTCCACAATTTTTCGTTTAAATTGACAAGTGCTTTTGAATAACATAGTGGCACCACTCTAATCAATACTTTGATTTTGTTCGTTGATATTGTGTAATAAGGGCCGAATTTTCTTGATTATATTTCAATGCCCTCTTGTGTTCAGACTCTCTGGGCTAGAAAACGACCTGTCTGTCCCATGTACACTTTACTGCAATCATTACAGTTGATTTTGTCAGTTTTCTTTGACTGAGGGTATCATTTCTTATGGATTAGACCTGTCTTACTATCTATAATTTTTAATTCCCTCAGGTCTCCTGAGTCCTTTTTTTTTTTACTCCCTTTGTCATTGTTATTTTACACTCACTTGTGCTTGAGAAGGGGTCCAGTTAGGACCCAAAATACCCTGTATAGCGTTATTTTTTCTGTGTTTCACTTATGGGCTTCCTTACCATTTAGTGGTGTATGCTAACAGTTTGTGCTTACTTATATATATATATATATATATATATATATATATATATATATATATATATATATATATATATATATATATATATATATATATATATATATATATATATATATATATATATATATATATATATATATATATATATATATATATATATATTATGCAATTTTTTTTTATAGATATAACAAAAAAGAGGTGTATATGATCAATTTAAATTTAATGACTCATTGTAGAAATTAAAACCAATCGATAATTTAATACAGTTATTGTATTAAGCTTCACATTTTTGGAAGCTTTTTTGGTATGGAAGAACACTTGGCAATTAAATTGCAATTGTGTATTTTAATTTTTCTTTTATAAGTGAGTAATGTTGTTCATTTATGTTACTAAGCATTACACAATTCAGCAAGATTTGATTGGTGGTGTTACAAATATAAATTATAGATTAACTTGTAAGCTTCTTCGCTTTTAAGATACTAAAGGACAAACAAAGAAATTCTGTACTTGACATGCATCTTGTTTATTATTTTCCATTTGCAGTATAAATCAGAAGAAGTCCATCGATATATGGTTGATTGCATGACTGCTGTTGGCACCCCAAAGCCTCATGCGACAGCGCTTGCTGATGTACTTCTTGCAGCAGACACTAGAGGTCATTTTAGCCATGGGCTTAATCGACTAGGTAAGTAGTATATGAATTTTCCTACAGAAAGAGGTGAACCTGTGGTATACTTTTTATCAGCATAGCTTCTCACACCATTTCTTTGAAATCAGTCAAATGGGAATGAAGTAGATTTTTAAATGATAGAGAATGGTGACCTAGCTTTTAGAAGAAAATTGTATTTTCAAATTAAGAAATGGTTTGAATTACTGTTACTTTTATCAGGGTTTGTTTGTATCTATTTTTATATTCATTATTGTGTAGAAAATATTTACTCAGTATACATGTCCATTTGCTTATGGTACTTTTTTTTTTTTCTAATGATTGTGACACCAGGATGGGCAAAAAAAAGTACATCTACCCTCATCGGGCCTGGCTTGAAGAAAACATAGAGAGAAACAGAGATGGGGAATAATGTGACTTGTCAGATGTGAAGGAATAATAAGACATATGTAACGAATATCCAAGAATATTCGGTGTTGATGTAGGTATAAAAAATGAACCGTAACTGAAGGAAACTTTACATTGAACTGACGTGGACAGTCTTATTTAAGTCCACAAGATCCTTCAGCTGTAGTATCGCAACAGGCGATTGATGCCATGGCCCAATCTACTAAATGACCTTGCCAAAAGAGTGCAGTGCAAAGCAAAATACAGTATATATTTGGTCAGGTTCCAGAATATATTGTTTATGTAGTATGTATATTACTTTCTCTGTCAACTTAATTTCTTTACATAAACCAAAAGTTAGAAGAAATGAGAAATGTGCCAGATGTATTGAATCACTGTTTACTCAAGTTTTAGGGGCTTCTTTGTTTGCTTCGGTAGGATGTTGCATCTCATTGAAAAAGCAAAATACAATAAGATTTTTATATTGTATACTCAATTACACTTATTACAGAGATGTATGTGAATGATGTTCGTCAGAAGATATGCGAAGGAGGAGCTAATCCGACCATAATCAAAGAAAGTGTTTCAACTGCCTTGGTTGATGGCAATAATGGACTAGGACCAGTTGTTGGTAACTTTTGTGTTGATCTTGCAATAAAAAAGGCAAAGGAAACTGGTATTGCTTGGGTTTGTGCCAAAGGTAAGTTAGAGATCAGTTTTGACAATTTTGAAAACAAAAGATGCAATATTAAAAGGTGTGTTTGTGCAAACATACTTCCAGTCTTGCGCACTATATAGGAAACCATAATCAGTGCTTGTTTACAAAGACATAATTGTACAGTATTTTTAATTTATTATGATTATTTTATATGCAATCATCTTCTGAGAATATTTCTGGATATAGAGTTTATTTTTTTCTTATGGATTAGTATTGTCTTATAAATTCTTTCATGTTTCTCTAGGTAATGGTCAGGGGAAATTACCTTTATTTCACAGTGTCTCTCTTATTTTGGTTATTTGATATCTATATGCTTGTGTATTACAGTTTTACTCAGCTTTGTCTTACAGTATTTTGAGTGTTGTCTGTCATTGGTTATTATATAAATGTAATTGAATATCATTCTCTGCAACCTTAGATACATGAGAGATATGTTGCACATACACAATCCAATCATATGTCTGGCAATGTCAAAGCATGCTAAACCTGCCTTTAGGATAAATTAATATCATATACTTAAAACTTTTCAGGCAGTAACCATTATGGAATAGCTGGATGGTATGCCATGAGAGCAACAAAGGCTGGATTGATGGTGAGAGAAGCAATTTTATTATTTCTGGACGAGAAGTAGCAAAATACATGCTAACAAAATGCATACAGTTCTTTGTGAGTTAGGGCCTTTATAGAATAATATAAATTTATAACTGCTGTGAGAGATGATGCTGGTTGGGATAACAATGAAGCCTTGCTGCTTAATTTCTTTGTTACACTTAAGACTCTTCCATAACTGTCCAACTTTAATCCCTGCTTTCTACCATGGAGCTTTGAAAACTCAGAGTAGCTTATACAGCTTCTCCCTGCCAGAACCATTTGAAGAAAATGAGACCGTAATCGTATTTTTGTTTGGGAGGCCTTCTAGTTCAGTATGTACAGTGTTTAAACCAAAAGTTGTGTGAGGCTAGCAGTGGAATTGCATCTACTCCATCTCAGGCTTAAACAGAGACAGAAATACCTATCATGTAGGTTTAGGTTTTTATGTGAAAAAATATATAACTTGTGGACAACAGCACATTTTTGTATTGAAAACATTATACTGTATTACTTACAAATATATGGAACATGGTACATAATTTAAATGTATGCAGATTATACATAAAATTTGCTATGTTAATTCAGTACCATGACCCTAAACGTATGTGGGAGGGAGGGTAGCTGAGTCTTAGCACACACTCATTCACCAGAAAGCCAAATCACCTCATCTCTTCCCTTATAGCTAAATTGGAATGAAGGATCAGCGTTATTCCAACCACTAAACTGCCTAGTTCAACAAAGATCTTGTACCATGGGTCCTTGCAGGTTTAGTGTGGTTTACCCCCACCACTTTATCATGTGGTAACCACCCCTCACCTATCTCTCCGAATTTATAGCAATTAGCAGTTGAAGTAAAATCCGTTTGATTGCATAATTAACCCCTTAAGGACAGATCATATCATCTCGCTATCAAGGGAGGATGTAATCAATAGATTGCCCTGCCTTTGAGGGTTAATTCACAACCTCTTCCCACCCATATCAATCTCTTGCACTCTCCCCATTTATCCACTGACATTCCACATACACATAATGCTCATGTCAGTCTATCTCATTCTAGGTCTTCCTCAACCTTACTCCACTTACTTTTGTTCTCCACACGCTATTTGCTATTTTGTCCTCATTTTTGTATCCTTATCTCCAACTTTCTCGGCATTCTGGTCTACTTTTCATGCACATTCTTCCTAACCCCCATTCTCTGCCTCATTACCACAATTCTCCCTCTCTCCAATCTTGACACACCTTTCAGAATTCTCTCATGCCTTAACCCTGTTGTATTGAATTTATTCCTTTCATCTTGTCTGGCATTTCGCGTTTCTTCTATATGCACTGCCTTTCATCCCACCTAGACATTTACTTGCTTCTTGCATTTTGCTGTATGCAAGCTTACATAGATGCATATGAATTCTTAATTTCCTCAAGCATCTCACCATTCGCTCTCACTTCCAATCTGCTACTATCAGTGTTCCTCATACATCTCATAACTGTAATTTTACCAACATTCACACGTAATTTCCTCTCACACCTTTACAAACTCATTCTCCAAATGCTTTAAATTCTCCTCAGAATCAGCTACCAGCAGTCTGTCATCCACAGATAGCTATTAATTCACTTATCATATTTAATGTTCTCACCAACAAATGCCTTACCTCTCCCTAGCTATTTCGCATTTACTTCCTTTACCACTCCATGCATGTACACAGTAAACAACCACGGCAACATTATGTAACCTTAACACAACCATACATTTCAAACCAGTCCCTCACCACTTGATGCATACACTGGTGCTTATGTAAAACTATTTCAATGCTATCAATAATCTTCCTCTTTTTCCAAACTATTGCATCATGCTCCACAACTCTTTATCAACCTATCGTATGCTTTTTCATTGTCCATAAAAGCCCTATAAACTTCTTTACGTTTCTCTAGATATTTCTTACACACCTGCTTGAAGCCCTCGAAGTCTCTATCAGTACCACAACCTGGCCAAAGTTTCCTCCAGGCGGAGTTCAATGTATGATATGAGATCTCCTTCCATGCTTTTTCAATGAGGCCAATGCAGTGGAGGATATTAAAGTGATCTCTCCAGAAATCACTAAGGATCAGACCCGTGTCATTGGTGACCTGGAAACACCTTTCAAAAAGACCCTTCATATAAAACTTTTTAAAATTAGAAATTACCTGCTGGTCCATGGGCTGGAGGATAGGAGTGGTGTTGGGAGGCAGAAATTTTACTTTAATGAAGTCGTAATGTATAGTGAGATCATATTCCACACCTGGAGGTTGGGAAGGAGCATTATCCATTATGAGGAGACACTTAAGAGGCAAATTCATATCCTCAAGATATTTCTTCGCTGCTGGCGCAAACACTTCAATCAACCTCTGTAGGAATAAAATCCGCGTGACCCAAGCCTTTGGATTTGACCTTCACATTACTGGGAGGCTAGCCTTCAATACGTTATTGCGTTTAAAAATGCGGAGTTTCAGAGTGGTAAACTAAAAAGAGGCTTGATCGTACAGTCCCCATTAGCATTAGCGCACAATAAAAGGGTAAGCCTGTCTTTCATTGGTTTGTGGCCAGGCAATGATTTCTCCTCTTCGGTTATATAGATTCTTTTGTGCAGTTTCTTCCAATAGAGTCCCGTTTCATCACAATTAAACACTTGTTGCGGGATATCAGCCTTCACTCTCGATATGTTTAGCGAATTCCTTTACGTAGGAATCCGCTGCTTTTTGGTCGGAACTGGTCGCCTCTCTGTGTCTAATGACGCTATGAATCCCAGTTTGGCGACGAAAGTGTTCAAACCAGCTTCTACTGGCTTTAAATTCCTACAGTTTGGCACCACTAGAAGTCGGAGAGTGTGCTACTAAATCTTGGTGGATGTACAAAGCCTTAGCGCATATTATGGCCTCGCTAATACTACCGCCAGCCATCTGTTTTTCATTTATTCACAACAGTAATAATTTTTCTACCTCTTCTATCACCTGTGACCTTTTCTTCGTTAAAAGTTTGACTCCCTTAGCCACGTCAGTTGCTTTTAAGATCTCTTTATTCTTTAAATTAGTACCGATGGTGGATATCATCATGTTATATTGCGTGGCGAGATCGGACACACGCACCCCATTTTCATGTTTTGCCGTTATTTCTTTTTTCCTTTCCACTGTTATGCGTCTGAGGTGTTTGACGCCAAGTTCACTAGCACTTTTAAGTTTCT
Source organism: Halocaridina rubra (assembly GCA_037179515.1). NCBI lineage: Eukaryota > Metazoa > Arthropoda > Malacostraca > Decapoda > Atyidae > Halocaridina > Halocaridina rubra. The sequence goes on along the minus strand of JAXCGZ010017167.1, from coordinate 84,649 downwards.
TAGGAGCCATAATAAAGGCTATATTTAAAGAAAAACTATGAAATATAAGCAAGATTTGTAATAAAATTACGAACAAGCCACACAGCGCGGGCACCAATGCAGAACTGAAAGGAAACGAGAGTGGCCGAGTGGAACCCACGTGGCGGCCGAGAGCAGCCGAATGGGACACGAGGTGGCTTGGCCAACACATTTTTGTTCGTGGGTTGGGGTCAAATTTTGTTCGTGGGTTGGTTTGTTCGTAGTTACAGGCGTTCGTGGATTGGGGTCACCGCTGTGTATATATATATATATATATATATATATATATATATATATATATATATATATATATATATATATATATATATATATATATATATATATATATATATATATATATATATATATATATATATATATATATATATATATATATATATATATATATATATATATACACACACAGTGTTCCCCCCCTTATCGCGGTAGTTCGGTTCCGGGACCCGGCGCGAGACAGGAAAACCGCGGAGTAGGATCAGCCTATATGTACATAGATATTTTAATATATTTTTACGTTTACACTGTATAAACCCTCCCTGTACTGTTAACATACCACCCTTTACTTCATAAATAACAGCATACAGCATAAATTTATATGAAAGTGATAGATAAAATTACGGTGAATGAAGTGGTAATTACATGACATACTCATGTACATAGGTATTTTACAATTATTTTTACATTTACGTACTCTATAAACCCTCCCTGCACTGTTAAAAAAACACCCTGTACATTATAAATAACAGCAAGCAACGTAAATTTTTATGAAAGTGATAGGAAAACTTACCGTGAATGTGATGATGACGTGACATACATAGGTATTTTACAATTATTTTTACGTTTACGTACTGTATAAACCCTCCCTGCACTGTTAAAAAAACACCCTTTACATTATAAATAACAGCAAGCAACGTAAATTTTTATGAAAGTGATAGGAAAACTTACCGTGAATGTGATGATGACGTGACATACATAGATATTTTACAATTATTTTTACGTTTACGTACTGTATAAACCCTCCCTGCACTGTTAAAAAAACACCCTCTACATTACAAATAACAACAAGCAACGTAAATTTTTATGAAAGTGATAGATAAAATTACGGTGAATGAGGTGATGATGACGTGACATACATATGTATTTGACAATTATTTTTACGTTTACGTACTGTATAAACCCTCCCTGCACTGTTAAAAAAACACCCTTTACATTATAAATAACAGCAAGCAACGTAAATTTTTATGAAAGTGATAGATAAAATTATGGTGAATGAGGTGATGATGACGTGACATACATATGTACGTGATAGGTAAACTTACCGTGAATGAGGTGATGATCAGCCTTCTTGACCCCGGATTAAATAATTTCTTTGCCTTGTCCTTTTTGATGTAGCGCACAGTAGATTCATTGAGGCCAAAATAGCGGCCGACATCCACAAACCTTTTTTCTTCTTTCAAGATATCTAAGAGTTTCACTTTATCTACAGTGGTTAACATTTTCCTTTGCTGCTTAGACTGGCTACCAGAAGCCTTAGAAGGTGAAGGACCTTTATGAGGCATTGCAAAGGTTAAATTACGCTTGAAAACACAATCACAAGCAAAACGTATTAATAAGCACAACGAGAACGGCGCACACGTGAGTTAGACTGTGCGAGTGAGGCGGCACATTGGAAATTGGAGGGAAAAGCAAACTGCAATGAAAAAGCCAATCAGACCCTATGATACAGAACATATTGAAAAACAATTCTGTGATTCGTCGTCTCCTGACCTTTCAGCCAATAGCATTCCATGAACTATCTCACGTAGGTGAGAGCCTTTTCGTTTTCCGAAACGCTGATAGCGGTATCGTATTTTACATGGTGCAATACTGTTAGTACTTTATGTTTGTTATTTTTTACTGTTTTATTATTCTTAGGCTAGGAAATACTTGTTTTATCAATAACATAATGCAAATTTTAATATTCACTAGGTCACGTAGGTGAGAGCCTTTGCGTTTTCCGAATCGTGATACCGGTATCGTATTTTTCATGGTGCAATACTGTTAGTACTGTATTTATGTTTTTTACTATTTTTTACTGTTTTATTATTCTTAGGCAAGGAAATACTTGTTTTATCAATAAAATAATGAAAATTTTAATATTCACTAGGTCACGTAGGTGAGAGCCTTTGCGTTTTCCAACACACTGATACCAGTATTGTATTTTACGTGGTGCAATACTGTTTACTATTTTTTACTGTTTTATCATTCTTAGGCTAGGAAATACTTTGACGTGGAGGTTTTGGACCTCCACTTGAACTCACACTTTGTAAGATGACTGGGTTATCTCACCGCTTGTCACCACTGACGTGGAGGTTTTATTATTATCTCACCGAGCGTCACCACTGACGTAGTGGTTTTTATTATCCCATCTAATGACACCACTGCCGTAGGGCTTTTCCTCCTACGTACATTTACTTTAATTATTAGTACCTGACGGGTACAAGGTAGCGTGGTTACAAGGTAAGAATGGACACGCAGTGAATCCTTTACTTATATTTATTCTAGAGTACAACACAACCGACGCCTCAATGCCCCTATGCCCCCACCCTATGACTATCACAATCTATGATCTATTCGTGCCCCTGGCAAGGTTCTAACTAACTGTCCCTGCCCTGGGTGGCTCTTTAAATACCCCCAGGGGCAGGGCGTGGCTTAACATCCAATTCTCCAATGAAATCAGTCAGATCTAGTCCAGCTAATCAGCGCCGGGTTCAAAGTGGAATCCCGCCTACTTCCGAGGAGGAGTTATTGGGCAGTTCTCCTGGGCGTGTACCTGTGTACGAAACCTAAGTTTATGTTTCGTGCGGTTTAGGAAAGGGCTAACTCTCGGCCTTCCCCACCCTCCTCAGGTACTCCATGTCGGATGCCAAGCCTCAGGGGTCCGGTCACATATCTCCTTGACGCCCTCTACAAACACCGGCCGCACCGCAGAAAACAATTGGGGAGAGTATTCTATTTCACCCTAGCCTCACATGTTTCTCTTCACGACTTGTGGTGTTTTCGAGGACCGAGGGTCCCTTATCCTGTAGGCCTCTTGGGGGGGGGTGCATGGCGCCAGCGGTTAGTTCCAGGTGCCTAGCCACAACTCTTGGTGGTCCCAAGGGAACACATGGGCGGCACAAAAACTCAATAAAAGTGAGGGCATGTAATAGAATATCCGTGGCCTCGACTAACCGTTACCCCTCAAGAGCTGTTACAAGTTTCAGATTCTGGCTTCAGCATGGCGGGCTGGCTTCAGCATGACAGCAGCATGGCGGGCTGGCTTCAGCATGACAGAAGTCATACGACATCCCTCCCAACCAAAACTGAAATATCTCTTATTTCAGTCGAAGCATGGACTAGTTTTCCGGGAGCTCTTGGACATATCCTAGCTAACATTAGTTTACAATAGAAATGGGGCCGAATTATTTAAGCTATTTTCTAAGAATTCCTATACAAATTACACAAACATAACATATAGAGAGTACCTTTACAGACAACTAGAGCATGCAGGGTCTATGTCCTTGTTGGAAATCTGAAATACAAACATATTCTTATATTTAAACAACATAATTCCAGTGTGAAACTAATATTAAACATTAATTAAGATCAACAAGTCAGTTTAAATCAAAACATTAATTCATCTACTTCTCTCGTTTCTTTAAAAGACAAAATTGAGTTAATTACAGTAGGATTATGACTCATTTAGAACATTAGCAAACAATTAAGTAGAGTATTAGCATGTATAAACAGGTAAAATGCAATAGACTATAACATCAACAGTAATTTCTATAAGAGACCCTACCTTCATAAATTCTATTCCTATCATTATTAGGGGCATTGATTTGTCTTAAAATTAAGCCTTAAAAACTACTCCTGGAACAAAACATGTGTTACTTTCATATTATATTACTATTCAGAGACCAATGGATAGGATGACTTTTAATTTCTCTGTCTAGGACGACTTTTAATTTCTCTGTCTAGGACGACTTTTAATTTCTCTGGCTAGGACGACTTTTACTTTCTCTGTCTAGGACGACTTTTACTTTCTCTGTCTAGGACGACTTTCGTTTTCTCTGTCTAGGACGACTTTTACTTTCTCTGTCTGGGACGACTTTCGTTCTCTCTGTCTAGGACGACTTTTAATTTCTCTGTCTAGGACGACTTTCGTTTTCTCTGTCTAGGACGACTTTTACTTTCTCTGTCCCTTATCCATGAATTCTTGCTAGGTGCGATTCCCCGGTTTCCCACGGGGATTCTTTCGCTTTCACATCCCCCGCCGTCCTCGCTGCAGGCCCAGGTTTGTTGCCATATCTCCGTTACTCGGTTAGGCAGAGCAAAAAGGACAAGGACTGGGCCCCATCCCGCGAATCCTTCCAGCCCGGCTTCCTCGTCCCGCGGGACACAAGTGGAAAGTCCGCTCACCCTCAAGGGTGAACATCCACCAAAAAAGCCCTCGGCCGATCTTGACTAAGACCACCACGCAGGAGACCTGCAACGTCACAGCGTTACTCTTCCTGTACGGTCCTCTCACACGTACCTTCGAAGTAGAACGCGGGATGAAAGTTTGAACCTATGTCACTACTACAGTTGTAAGAAAGGTTCCCTATGACTTCAGGGTACCAACAATGGCCATACGTTGGTAATCGAGGCTATACTTTGCCTCCCCTGCAACTGCAAGTGATTGCAATCTCTATTCAATGGGCATTAGGGACTTGTCTGACGGACAAAATCTAAAGACTTTTTAGAACTTGCAGGTCGGGGCTGCCTAGGAATAGGGTGGTAATGGAAGGTATGTGTCTACACAACTAGATTATTATTCCAAGATACTTAGGACTTAGCAACTGCTACATAGCATTACTCTACTATAAATGTCAAAAAGATCAATCATTAAATGCTGAGAAAAGCCACTAAAGAAACATTCTTATTAGCGGTGGCTACAGTAACATCAAGTATGAATTCAGATAAAAGATACAAATCATCAAGTTACTGCTGATTTCATTTCAAAAATAATAATTAGCAACAGGCCATTGAGAGATAGCAACAATATCAGTCAACATAATGACTTTACTAATAATCATGATCTAAAAATAAGAATAATAAACAATAAAAATAAATATACTAAATCAAAAATATCAATATATATACAATGGAGACTGATATTCAGAAGTAAGAACAGAGTTCTATACTTATATTTCATAGTGATGCTCATTCCAACACAGTCTCTTTTAATATTTAAATTCCTGCTGTCATAACCAATGTATATATATATAGCATAAGTGGCAACTTGCTGGCTCCACAATTTGTCAATGGGAGTTCTATCTATTCTCTAAACAGTTGCGACATGTGGCAAAAATTATTTATGCAAATGGCGGTACTACCGATGTCTTATCAGTATTTATGCAATAACAGCATGCAACAATCTATTGACTGCAATAAAATGTAGGCACAATTATCGCCTAGCTTCGCTGGAAAAAAACACACAAAAAAAATCAAAGACGTTCTGTTAGCAGCAGGAGAGGCCTCTGTCAGTTTCAGAGTCGAGTGAAAGGTAGGAGAGAGAGAGAGAGAGAGAGTGACTGGGCGACCGTGAAATACATTGCGGTTTCCACTCACAAGTCAGCTGAGACTTGCCTTCGTCCTTTTAACTTGTACTGAAAATAAAAAAGTGTCGCAGAGTATCTCTAATAATAAAATAAATAAACAAATGAACGTGAACAAACGTTAGCAATGACTATCGATAGAGTCTTATGTTTATTGTCAGCGGCTATTCTCATTCCTGATTAACAAAAAAAACGAAGCAAAAAGAACTTAGTGTACAACTGCAAAACTGTCGAAGCATAAATCCATTCCTCTCTGTTTAATCTTGATAAGGACTTTACTGTAACAGCATACACATCCTTGTCTATAAGGACAATCTCTCTCTTTTCATGCTATAAATCAGAGGGTTAAGTCGAAGCACACACACTGATGAAATTAAAGCAAAAAAAAACTAAAATCACATGTGACAGTATCCCTACTACTATCAACAAAAGTACAAATATCTTTTTCTTAACAACTTCTTAAAAAGGACCTAAGTGTCATTAATTTTAACTTTAAAACTCAGCAAATAATCTCTAATAATCTCAATTATCTTTAATTTAGCCCGATTGTAATCTAAAATTCATGAAAATGCTAGGGATTAACCATGGTTATCTCTAGATAATCTTCTCAGAATCCTTTAAGTAAGATTTTAAAGATTTCTTCAATACAAAAAGAACTATAACAAAAACGGGTATCTAAGAATATAAAAAGTCTATCTCTGTGTATGCAATAATAAAAACAAAAGTATATTTCATTATCAACAGTAAGGAATGCATTTTGCTTAAACTTCAAAATCTCGTACGGAGTTGTACATAAACAATTCAAACATAAAATATATATTTTCTTTTACTATCTCGAATTTGACTTATATCTGCTCCCTCAAATACGGGATACAGCTGTGTAACATTCTTGTTGTCATTTCGTGTCAGCTCTCACTCTATGACCAAGCCGAAATAATTTTGATAAAACATTATCATGGCTAAAACTCGCAAAGTTTTACTTTATCAATCTAACATATCTCTTCAGACAAATAATGTATATACTGCAGCTAGCAAAGAAAATAAAGAATCATTCATAGATTCACGTCCTTTATCACGTAACATCTATCTTGGAATCTCTCGGAAATCGAATAATAATCTCAATGGCGGAGTAGGGGACAAAACAAAAATACAACAAACTCGGCATTTCAACCATATCTGGGCAGGTGGAGAATTACCTTCTCATCCATATCCCTCACTAGATATTGCAACAGCGCATCACCTCCCATAAATACACTCTGATATGGCATGCAGAAGGACCTGGCGGAGCAGGGGAACGATCCTCGCAGACTCCCCAATCATGCTTCCTAACGGTGCTTTCCGCGATTTCACCCCCTAGAGCAACCCCCCCATTATACCCCTATTACACTCATTATACTCATTCGCTCACATGCGCTCACATTCAAACTTGCATTCCCTTTCTGTAAAATTCCCTTTTATTTACAACATGTTGGTTTTCCTTTCCCGGTCTCTCTGAAGAAGAGTAAAGGTGAAATCTCGGCTGAGCCGTGCGGTCACAGACTTCCTCACCAGTCCTAAGTCCCATTCTAACGAACAAACAAACATTCTACTCCCTTGAAGCCACGTTTGGGTGACACTGAAAAACCTTCCCTATTCTAGGACAGCACAAACTACTCTAATTTACTCTTACTTTCACCTGCATAGCGTGAAATTAAAAAAACTCATCTCTAACTAATATCACGAAATTTCTTATTCTTCAAAAAAACATGCCACACACGTATCGTAAGACTAATTCCTTCATCATAACAACACAAAAAGAACGATCTGTCGTTTATGTCCTTCCCTCGCTAAAACATTACTCCCGCGGATAAAAACAAACAAAAAAAGAAAAAAACTTAAAAACAGGCGCAATCGTAACACTCGATTTCTTACGCTTTAAGAAATTAATATAACAATGATTTTACACGTACTTTAAAATATCAAGGATCAGTACAATTACTACAGATTTATAATAACGAGGTTGGGAGATCGAATGGTCACTTCCGCATTCTTTTCTCGAAAACCACACGTGTTCTAAGTAAAACCATAAAAGCAGATTCAAGCATATTACTCACTGTAATTCTTACACTTAAGAAATTAATATACTGTAACAGTGATTTCACGTGCATTAAATTTTTTCAATTAAAAATCGATACATTCGCGTTCTTAAAATTCAATCTAAGCATTAATACAAATAAATGGAACACACTTCCAACGCAAATTCTTTATATTACTCAAATTATAACAAAAATGGAGTTTATTACTGCTTATAGCTATTAGTACAAATTATCCATGTTAGTAATGGGTACAGAAATTCTACTTTTATCAACTTATTAAGCGCCACACCCCTTATAAGCGGGTTGGCTGAGTCAAAGCATAACTACAAGACAAAATGGCGGCGTCCACCGACCTCAATTTCTTTTACTAATTGTCCCATTACTCACTGGATACAGATCACAAGTACTTAGCTTATTTTAAGGAGGTGGTCCTGAAAAACTTCATGGCAGAAGGCAAGGAAGGATCGGGTTTTCCTTCTTCTCTTTGAGTAAAATCGTCGAATCGCCGTCTTCTTGGTCGGATCCGGCAACTTACACCTCTTGTAATGGGCATTTTCACTCAATGCTCCGGTCACACTTCGGCTTACTAAGAAATATCTTAGAAATAGTTCCTTCAAAGTTTTATAATATTCTCTATTTGACCACTCGTCACTTCTCATCCGCAGACCCAAGTATTTCAGGAAGTCGGTCGCGGGAATTATGGACGGACATTCACGGTCTTTTACATTTGCGCCGTCGAGGTATAAAAGTGAATTTTTGACTCGAGGCGTCTTTACAACCAGGGCACAGGGTGGGGCTGGGCCTGCTGCGTTCCCTGTGTCACCACGGGGTTCGGAGCGGCCGGCTGTTCGTCGATGTTTGAGGCGTCGGTTTCACTGTCGGCGTCGGCCAAGTTCCTTCTCGACGGAGCGGCGTCGGCGCGTGCTTGTAGGCGCCGCACTTGCTCCTCCAGTTCGAGAATTCTCCGGTGTTTGGCCTCGTCACTCATTTCTTGAATTGGGAGATGTTGGATTTCTGCTTTTGCCATTCTTATTTTCTCTGCACGGGTCTGCACTGGCATTCACCTGTCTCTTCGTATGTTTTTTTTTTTTTTTTTTTTTTTCTCTCGTGAAGATCCGTACCGCACTGCCACCACTGACGTGGAGGTTTTGGACCTCCACTTGAACTCACACTTTGTAAGATGACTGGGTTATCTCACCGCTTGTCACCACTGACGTGGAGGTTTTATTATTATCTCACCGAGCGTCACCACTGACGTAGTGGTTTTTATTATCCCATCTAATGACACCACTGCCGTAGGGCTTTTCCTCCTACGTACATTTACTTTAATTATTAGTACCTGACGGGTACAAGGTAGCGTGGTTACAAGGTAAGAATGGACACGCAGTGAATCCTTTACTTATATTTATTCTAGAGTACAACACAACCGACGCCTCAATGCCCCTATGCCCCCACCCTATGACTATCACAATCTATGATCTATTCGTGCCCCTGGCAAGGTTCTAACTAACTGTCCCTGCCCTGGGTGGCTCTTTAAATACCCCCAGGGGCAGGGCGTGGCTTAACATCCAATTCTCCAATGAAATCAGTCAGATCTAGTCCAGCTAATCAGCGCCGGGTTCAAAGTGGAATCCCGCCTACTTCCGAGGAGGAGTTATTGGGCAGCTCTCCTGGGCGTGTACCTGTGTACGAAACCTAAGTTTATGTTTCGTGCGGTTTAGGAAAGGGCTAACTCTCGGCCTTCCCCACCCTCCTCAGGTACTCCATGTCGGATGCCAAGCCTCAGGGGTCCGGTCACATATCTCCTTGACGCCCTCTACAAACACCGGCCGCACCGCAGAAAACAATTGGGGAGAGTATTCTATTTCACCCTAGCCTCACATGTTTCTCTTCACGACTTGTGGTGTTTTCGAGGACCGAGGGTCCCTTATCCTGTAGGCCTCTTGGGGGGGGGGGGTGCATGGCGCCAGCGGTTAGTTCCAGGTGCCTAGCCACAACTCTTGGTGGTCCCAAGGGAACACATGGGCGGCACAAAAACTCAATAAAAGTGAGGGCATGTAATAAAATATCCGTGGCCTCGACTAACCGTTACCCCTCAAGAGCTGTTACAAGTTTCAGATTCTGGCTTCAGCATGGCGGGCTGGCTTCAGCATGACAGCAGCATGGCGGGCTGGCTTCAGCATGACAGAAGTCATACGACAACTTGTTTTATCAATAAAATAATGAAAATTTTAATATTCAGTAGGTCACGTAGGTGAGAGCCTTTGCGTTTTCCAAAACACTGATACCGGTATCGTATTTTACGTGGTGCAATACTGTTTACTATTTTTTACTGTTTTATTATTCTTAGGCTAGGAAATACTTGTTTTATTAATAAAATAATGAAACTTTTAATATTAACTAGGTCACATAGGTGAGAGCCTTTGCGTTTTCCGAAACACTGATACCAGTATCGTATTTTACTTGGTGCAATACTTTCTACTATTTTTTTACTGTTTTATTATTCTTAGGCCTAGAAATACGTTTTTTATCAATAAAATCATGAAACTACTGGAAATATAAATAAATATGTTAGCTCACGTAGCTGCGCCCCAATACATTCTTCCAGACAAAGGGGAGATAAAGAAGATAATGACAGAAGATCAGGGGATGGGGCCTCATTAAGACTGTTATACACAAATGCTGATGGATTAGCTGGTAAGGCAGTAGAATTAAAAGATTGGATTCACAACAGTAAGGCAGATATAGTAGCAATTACAGAGACTAAGTTGAGTGAGGACATAAACAGTGTCACAGTTTTTCCTAAGGGTTGAAAGATCTGAGAGGACTGGTGGAGGGATAGCACTGCTCATAAGTGAAAGGATTCAAGTCGAAGAAATAAACTTGGCTATAGAAAGTGAGTTCAAGGAATTTCTTGTTGCTCGCATAAATACTGGGTCAGAGAGCATTATAATAACTGTTGTATACAACCCACCAAGGAACCAAAATAGGCTTGAAGTTTATGAGGAAAGTCATATAGGTACTATTGAAGTCATAAACTCAGTTGTTAACATGGCACGGGAAAAAAAATGTAGGATTTTGATTATGGGAGACTTTAATCATAAAGAGATAGATTGGATAAATCTTGACCCACACAGTGGTGAGGACTCATTCGGGGCAAGATTCCTAGATTGCGTACAAGGGAATTTCCTACACCAACATGTAATGGAACCAACAAGGGCCAGGGGTGGGGATGAGCCATCACTACTTGATCTAGTGTTCACAGATAATGTGTTGGATATTGAAAAAATTGAGTATGAACCACCAATTGGAAAGAGTGACCACTGTGTGTTGTTGATGGAGTATATCATTGAAGATATTCTTCCTGAGAGTAGAGGCACTGAGGACATGAGGAGGAACTATCCGAAAGGAGATTACATCAAAATGAATGAGCTTTTTGCAGTTATTGACTGGAGAACCTTATTTTACAACAAATCTGTACAAGAAATGTATGACATCTTTTGTGAGAAATATGGGAAGATAGTAGATTGCTGCATACCTGTCACCAAAGTAGGTGTAATTCGTGCCAGAGAGAAATGGTTCGATAATGGGTGTAAAAGAGCTAAGGAGTGGAGAGACAAATGCTGGAAAAGGTATAGGAGGAGAAAAAACATAAATGCCTGGCAAACCTACAAAAGAGCAAGAAATGACTACCTAAGTAAAAGGAGAGAGACTATGAGAGGGACATCACCAGGAAGGCTAAAGAAAATCCCAAGCTTTTCCACAGCTTTATCAGAGGAAAACTGAAGGTAAAAGAACTGGTTTTAAGGCTAAAGAGAGCGGATGGAAGCATCACTTGAGACGGATGAAGAGATCTGCAAAGAATTGAACAAGGAGTTTGTCAGTATTTACAGTAGAAAATACCCCACCCCCTCAGATTGCAGTGATAGAAGCTCAAGGGCCGGTATTAGAGAACATCAACCTTACAGCCACAGAGGTATGCAAAGCGCTGATGGATTTAGATGTTCATAAAGCTACAGGTCCCGATGACATATCCCCTCATGTGCTTAAAAAATGCGCAAACACAATATCAGTGGCACTAAGTATCATATTTAAGGAGTCACTGGAGTCGGGGGAGATTCCAAGATGGTGGAAACAAGCAAATGTGATACCTATCTTCAAAAAGGGAAGGAGGGATACGGCTCTGAACTATAGACCAGTTTCCTTGACCAGCATAGTTTGCAAAGTTATGGAGAAACTACTAAGGAAACATATCTCTCTTCACTTGGAATCCTTCAACTTTTTGTCAGTGAGGCAACATGGCTTCAGAGAAGGTAGATCAACAGTAACAAACTTATTAGAATTTTATGATGAGGTAAGCCAAATCTTACTGGAAAGAGAGGGCTGGGCAGATTGCATATTCCTAGACTTCCAGAAAGCGTTTGACACTGTTCCACATGGGAGACTTATTAGGAAGCTGCAATCAATGGCTAGAATAGGTGGAAATGTTTTGGAATGGATAAAAACTTACTTAGAAGGAAGGGAACAGAGGGTTAGAGTAAGACACTCAGTGTCTGAATGGAGAAGAGTTAGTAGTGGAGTTCCACAGGGTTCAGTTTTAGGGCCACTTTTGTTCCTTGTATATGTAAATGACCTACCAGAGTCTGTAAATTCATTCATGAATATGTTTGCAGATGATGCAAAGATTGTGAAGAAAGTAAAAAACGAGAACAATGGTAGAGAACTTCAGGAGGATCTAAATAATCTGCATGAGTGGTCAGAAAAGTGGCTAATGAAATTCAATACTTCAAAATGTAAGGTAATGAGAATGGGTACAAGTGCAAGAAGGCCCAAGCTTGACTACTCGGTGGCTGGAGTACAACTTCAGGAGACAGAAAATGAGAGAGATCTAGGAGTAAACATATTGGCAGATTTGTCTCCAGAAATACATATAAATGGCATAGTAAGGGCAGCATATGCATTCTTATCAAATGTAAGGGTAGCCTTCAGGCACATGGACAAGGAAATGTTCAGAAATATTTATGTAACCTATGTGAGGCCAAAACTCGAATATGCAGCCCCCTTTTGGAATCCGCACTTGAAAAAGCACATAGCTAAGCTTGAAAAGGTTCAAAGACATGCCACGAAACTGGTGCCAGAAATACGCAATCTCAGTTATGATGAGAGGCTGAGGGAATTAGACTTACCATCACTCGAAGCTAGAAGAGTGAGGGGGGATATGGTGACAGTCTTTAAATTCCTTCATGGTTATGATAGAGTGGATAGGGATCGATATTTTGATATGGCTGGTTCTAGAACTAGAGGTCATAGTTTGAAGCTTCGTAAGAAAACTTCTTTGCAGGATGTAAGGAAATAGTTTTTCAGTGTAAGAGTAGTTGATAATTGGAATTTGCTAAGCGAGGAGGTAGTTAATGCTATCTCAATCCATAGTTTTAAGGACAGGTATGATAAGTATCACTAAGTCTAAAATGGAACCGATCAGGAGACGGGAAGATACGAGCTTTGGGCTCTTTCCCGTAAACACAATTAGGTAATCACATTGTACGCCATCAGACACAATTTCGCATGATGCAATACTGAGAGTTATACTGTGCGTACGTATATCTAAATTTATGTTTTTTAGTATTTTTTACTGTTTTATTATTCGTAGGCTGGGAAATAATTTTTTTTTATCAATTAAATAATGAATTTTTTTTTTCAATAAAAAATGAAACTACTGAAAATTTTTTTTTTTTCAATATTTTAATATTTTTGCGTATACCCATAAAATAAAATAATAATTTATCCAAATAAACCGCTATACAGTGAGAACGCGAACCAAGAAACGTGATACAGCGGGGGAACTCTGTATATATATATATATATATATATATATATATATATATATATATATATATATATATATATATATATATATATATATATATATATATATATACATATATACATATATATATATATATATATATATATATATATATATATATATATATATATATATATATATATATATATATATATATATATATATATAAATCATTTTTTACCCCGACCAGGAATCGAACCTAGGACTTATAATTACTAAGTCAAGGCGCTACCAACTACACACCACAGAATAGAATGCGTTCATTCCTAAGTATAGCAGATATAAGCTATAAGGTTGGATTCCTTTTAACCTTCTGTGGTGTGTAGTTGGTAGCGCCTTGACTTAGTAATTATAAGTCCTAGGTTCGAGTCCTGGTCGGGGTAAAAAATTATTCATGTTTTCACATATGTAATGTGCTTATTTGGTTATATATATATATATATATATATATATATATATATATATATATATATATATATATATATATATATATATATATATATATATATATATATATATATATATATATATATATATATATATATATATATATATATATATATATATATATATATATATATATATATATAAAAGAATAATTTTTTACCCCGACCGGGACTCGAACCTAGGACTTATGATTACTAAGTCAAGGTGCTACCACTACACCACAGAAGGTTAAAAGGAATCCAACCTTATAGCTTATATCTGCTATACTTAGGAATGAACGCATTCTATCTGAATGCCACTATGTTCATATTACAGATTCCCCAACCTCACTCGTGGCTTCATTTTAGCATTTAATTCAATTCCCAATCTCATTCGGGCATGAAATATCAAATAAGCACATTACATATGTGAAAACATGAATAATTTTTTACCCCGACCGGGACTCGAACCTAGGACTTATGATTACTAAGTCAAGGCGCTACCACTACACCACAGAAGGTTAAAAGGAATCCAACCTTATAGCTTATATCTGCTATACTTAGGAATGAACACATTCTATCTGAATGCCACTATGTTCATATTACAGATTCCCCAACCTCACTCGTGGCTTCATTTTAGCATTTAATTCAATTCCCAATCTCATTCGGGCATGAAATATCAAATAAGCACATTACATATGTGAAAACATGAATCATTTTTTACCCCAACCGGGACTCGAACCTAGGACTTATGATTACTAAGTCAAGGCGCTACCACTACACCACAGAAGGTTAAAAGGAATCCAACCTTATAGCTTATATCTGCTATACTTAGGAATGAACGCATTCTATTTGAATGCCACTATGTTCATATTACAGATTCCCCAACCTCACTCGTGGCTTCATTTTAGCATTTAATTCAATTCCCAATCTCATTCGGGCATGAAATATCAAATATGCAATATAAGCTATAAGGTTGGATTCTTTTTAACCTTCTGTGGTGTAGTGGTAGCGCCTTGACTTAGTAATCATAAGTCCTAGGTTCGAGTCCCGGTCGGGGTAAATAATGATTCATGTTTTCACATATGTAGTGTGCTTATTTGATATTTCATGCCTGAATGAGATTGGGAATTGAATTAAATGCTAAAATGAAGCCACGAGTGAGGTTGGGGAATCTGTAATATGAACATAGTGGCATTCAGATAGAATGCGTTCATTCCTAAGTATAGCAGATATAAGCTATAAGGTTGGATTCCTTTTAACCTTCTGTGGTGTAGTGGTAGCGCCTTGACTTAGTAATCATAAGTCCTAGGTTCGAGTCCCGGTCGGGGTAAAAAATGATTCATGTTTTCACATATGTAATGTGCTTATTTGATATTTCATGCCCGAATGAGATTGGGAATTGAATTAAATGCTAAAATGAAGCCACGAGTGAGGTTGGGGAATCTGTAATATGAACATAGTGGCATTCAGATAGAATGCGTTCATTCCTAAGTATAGCAGATATAAGCTATAAGGTTGGATTCCTTTTAAGCTTCTGTGGTGTAGTGGTAGCGCCTTGACTTAGTAATCATAAGTCCTAGGTTCGAGTCCCGGTCGGGGTAAAAAATGATTCATGTTTTCACATATGTAATGTGCTTATTTGATATTTCATGCCCGAATGAGATTGGGAATTGAATTAAATGCTAAAATGAAGCCACGAGTGAGGTTGGGGAATCTGTAATATGAACATAGTGGCATTCAGATAGAATGCGTTCATTCCTAAGTATAGCAGATATAAGCTATAAGGTTGGATTCCTTTTAACCTTCTGTGGTGTAGTGGTAGCGCCTTGACTTAGTAATCATAAGTCCTAGGTTCGAGTCCCGGTCGGGGTAAAAAATTATTCATGTTTTCACATATGTAATGTGCTTATTTGATATATATATATATATATATATATATATATATATATATATATATATATATATATATATATATATATATATATATATATATATATATATATATATATATATATATATATTTGGCAGTAAATTATCTTGTATACTTATTTTGTGGAATATGAAAGCTGTTTTTGCATTTGCAATTTTCTTGTATAACTTTCCCAAAGTTCTTACAATAGCTTTCTCATTATTGCTGAGACTATGCAATAAGTCAGAAAATTTAATAGAATTCATAACGTTTCATACAGCTTCGTACATTATCAAATGATTATCTAGTTGGTAGTGGATGGAGGTTATAGATGATATCTAATATCCACCTTTTGTTTATATTCATCAGAAAGATTCAGTAGCTTTGCTAAGTTTCCAGAGTTGCTGGAGGATGGACCTCAAGCATCCTTATCTCTGGCCTCTGCTCTTTACTTTCAGAGTTGGCAGAGTAATACAATTTTCCATTTGCACATTCATCGAAGGATCTAACTTTTGTATTTAGAGAGCTTCCAGAATTTGCAGACTTCGAAAATGTTTTTCTGTGTGTAGTATCTTCATATTTTCCCCCAACACTACATGTGATGGAGGTCTGGTGTTTTTTCATCATATGATTTTTGGGGCGCCTTCTTGTAAGTGAAATGTTAGTTTCTTTGTCAATTTAGCTGTTGTCATACCAATATAAGACGATTGAAGACTGCAGTCTTCATAGGGGCAAGTATATTGGTAGATTAAATGACTTTGTTGGAAGAGTCTTTCGTTAGTTGTGGGTTTGTTTCTAAATACAAGCTCTCTCGTCTTTTTTGTTTTGTAATATATATAGAACTCCACTTTCTTGTCCGGACTAGTACTTTTTACTCCTCGTCTAATAATCTCTTTCATTGCTTTTTCTTCTTTCTTGTAGTCACTATTCATGATGCCTTTATAATACAGCTTTATATTTTGTTTATTTACCGTTTCTGTAGAGGTTGTTGAGTACATTTCCATTTCAAAATAGTGATCGAGATGCTTTTATATTTGCACATTTACATCTTTATTAGAGTATCCATTATTGATAAGAACTTGTGATGATCTTTCTAATTCTGCATCTACTCTTTGCCAGTTAGAGCAGTGTGTAAGAGCTCCTTTTATGTAAGCTTTAATTATTGTTGTTTTATATCTGAGGGCATTCACTTTCTTGATTTAGGCATATTCCTAAGTCTGCTTCTTTACTGTGAACTTCTGTAGAGAAGGTATTGTTCTTCACTGTAAGGTATATGTCTACGAAGGGGAGTGTACCATTCATATTAAGCTCATGGGTAAAGTTTAATGTGGAATTTACTGTAAGTTGACTTCTAAGTTTCATGAGCTCTTCAATAGTACTAGTACATACAAATATATCTTCTATGTATCTACAGTATATGATGGGTTTTTTAATATTTTCGAATATTTTTTCCTCTAAATTTCCCATATTGAAGTTGGCAAATAAAGGTCCAAGAGGTGAGCCCATAGCTACACCATCAACTTGTAAATACATTTTTCCTCCAGGACCTCTAAATGGTGCTTCCTTAGTACATATTTCGAGAAGTGTTTTTAGAGCAGGTTCAGTATATTAAGTTTTGGGTTTTCTTTGTCTCTGAACACTTTGTTGATGATAATCCGTTTTGTTTCATTTACTGGCACGTTATTGAAGAGGGATTCTACATTTAGCAAGGCAATGATTCCTTGTGGATTTGTTCCTTTTAATATATCAAGGAAGTCCGTCGATGATGTGATGCTGTATTTACTTGGGATGTAGGGTGTTAAGAGCGAATTTAATGACTTTGCTAATTCATAAGTAGGAGTTCCAATCTGGCTTATAATTGGTCTAAGTGGATTATCGACTTTATGAGTTTTTACAATTCCGTAGGCGTAGCCTAAATCATAGTTACCTTGAATTTTTTTCTGCATTAATGGCAGTAATGGTTCTGCTAACATTTAGATTAATGTCTTCAACAGGATTTTTAGTAATTCTTCTAAATTTTGTTTCATTGTTTAGAACAGTATCCATCTTCATTAAATATTCTTCTTTAGCCATTTTTACAAATACTGCTGCTTTATCTGCTTTTCTTATGATGATATCTTCTATGCTCCTAAGTTGCTTGACTGCTAATTTATGTCTGTCTTCAATAATATTACTATTATAATGATCTCTTCTTTTGTGTGCTTCAGCAAGAGTTGTGGACGGAGAGACTCAGATGTAGTGATTTCTTTGTTGTCTTCAAGGCTTTAGATTTTATCAAGCAGCATTTCTATATCCAGTCTCTTTTCATTTGGGCGTGGTTTAAAAAGGAAATGGCATCTTTAAACCAAAATTTAAGAGCTCTTCTTGATCTTGCGTTAATTCTTGGTTTGTGAGATTGATATAGCCTTTTTTGGGCTTTGCAAATATAAACTAAAGGTGGATATTAGATATCATATATAACCACCATCCGCTACCAACTAGATAATCATTTGATAATGTACAAAGCTGTACTAAACGTTATGAATTCTATTAAATATTCCGACTTATTGTATAGTCTCAGCAATAATGAGAGAGTTATTGTAAGAACTTTGGAAAAGTTATACAAGAAAATTGCATATGCAAACAGTGGTCATATTCAACTATATATATATATATATATATATATATATATATATATATATATATATATATATATATATATATATATATATATATATATATATATATATATATATATATATATATATATTTATATATTTATATATATATATATATATATATATATATATATATATATATATATATATATATATATATATATATATATATACATACATACATACATACATACATACATACATACATACATACATACATACATACATACATACATACATACATACATACATACATACATACATACATACATACATACATACATACATACATACATACATACATACATACATACATACATACATACATACATACATACATACATACATACATACATACATACATACATACATACATACATACATACATACATACATACATACATACATACATACATACATACATACATACATACATATATATATATATATATATATATATATATATATGTATGTGACACCAGGACAGGCAAGAAAACTGCCCTCACTAATAGAGGCCCAGGCACAAAGAAAATATTAAGATGAAGGAAGAGAAAAAGGTTAAGGACACGGCAGTGATGCGGTAACGATACATAAAGGAAAAGGACGCGTTGAAAGAATAGTCAAAGTACTGAGGACCTAGAGATATGGCAGGATTAGGCCCTGAGGTGATGATAGATCTGCTTTTTGAAGGAAGATAGGTTATAAGAATTAGGAAAGACAGAAGGAGGAAGAGAGTTCTAAGGTCTAGAGGTAGATGGGAAGAAGTAGTTGCTGCACTGACCAATCCGTGAGCTACAAATTTCCACTCAGTACCTGTGAGACGAGGCCTCTTGGCGAGTGTTACATGGCCTCGGCATTGGGGGAGGGATGCAAATCACCAACTCATCAGAGCAGCGATGGAAGTAGTAGCGAAAGAAAAGAGAAAGGGATGATGCCTTAAAAATTTTATAAATATTTTACTTATGTACTCTGCTGTAAATTTCTGCTTCCCGGTCGGCCGGTACGTCCGGCTCCCTATCAACCAAGGGCTGGCGGGCCCGCGAGGCGGGCGTGAACCGCACGAGGCAGCCTGCAACCCAGACCGGACGGGGCGCGCCCTCGCCGACGCCCAGAGCGGAGACGCACCGCTGAGCCACGGCGACACCCCCGAAGAGTGCGCCTAAACGTGCTATGAGAATATTATATGAAATCATTTTAAAGCAAGGGGATTATGAATTATTATATAAAGTGTGAACGGTAATACAGCAGATATTTTATGAACAAATGATGTTAGGTACTCATAATTCTAGTGTTGCTTCGCGTTACTGAGCTGATGCGTGCTGGTTTATTCAACTTCGTTGTTGTACGTGTGCTAGAGTATTTGTAGTGTCTCATTTATATATCAAAACTTTTTGGATTATTTAGATACATGTCTCCTAAAAAGTTCCTTCTCGCTAGTGCTGGTACTATGAAGCATAATGCTATGTATTTTGAAGGTAAGATGGCTATGATTTAACAATATGAAAAGGGCTTGAATTATTTGAGAATATCATCGATTTTTCATTATAGGGAAAGGATTTCAGCCTATGTCAAGATTACGCTCGCACGATGAGCAACACTCATTGACAAAAAACAAGGAAGTTCTTCAGTTAAATGGAACTTCATCTTTCTCTTTGGAATGAATTGCAGATTTGTCAACATATCCCCTTAATCCTGCTTGTGACTTCTGGTGAATACGTTGTCTATCCTGGAAGACCTTGAGAAGTATTGTGAAGAAAAAGCACAGAAGGTTTGAGTGGTTTGGGCAGTTCAAGCAGTGACATAATCTCCACAATGTCAGGACCCAAGGTGAAAGTGCATCCATTGACTGACCTATTAGCCACCTTTCAGATTTCCAGGGACATTGACCTAGACTATTGATGACAGACTGGTTTTCTTGCAGAACAGATATTTAACATGGGTGAGGCCAGTCTTTTTCTGGAAGAGAATACCTGATCTTTCGATCATACCCATGGAGGATAAGGTTATGCCAAGCTTTAAGGTTGCTAAAGACCATTTGACCCTTATATTGGGAGATAGTTTTAAGCTATAGCTGCTACTGGTGCTTCACACATTAAATCCTTGAGCGTTGAAGAACATCCTCGTGGCAGCTGTTGTCCCATCCCTTTCCCCCAATAAGCACATTGACACCACCCATCAGTTAATTTTTTCTTTACATTTGTATGCAGTAAATTGTATACACACTCTGTGTTTATTTAAAAAGACCGTTAAAATGGTCTGCTTTCAAACAGTGTTTATTATGTCATTAACGTTATAGGGTTACGTATACAGGTTTATTGAGGTCTAGTCCTTTTTGAAAGGGGGATTGATTTTTTTTTTTTTATTTCTTCATGCACTTATGGCATCATTTAAAATGTTATACTGTATACTTATTGAAAAGAATGTGAAAATGTTGAACTGCCAAACGAAGTTGTAGTGCTAGAGACTTTATGGGTTTGCTCTTACAGGGTTTGTAAGGGATCCAGATCATCTTTATGTAGTATTTTTTATGTAAGTCGTTTTCTTAGTTAAGTAATGTCTCTTAGAACAAATTAATGATTTAGGGCGAGTTATTTTTGTACTTTAAAAATACCACAATTATCCTTCCCTCCATTCTCCTTATACAGTGGGTCTACGCATGCACTTCTCCAATCAATTGCGTCCCTCCCTTCCCTGAAGCAGTCTTTAAACTACCCCACCATCCAGTCCATGAGTTTCTTCACATTTTGACAGGTATTCCCCATGACCCCCATTTAACACTTGTACTTTACCTGCTATTTTTACTTTTAGTGCCACTCGTACTTCCTCACCTGTCATTGTCAATCTCCTAGGATCTCCCCAGCTTCAATCACTGCCTTTTAACTTATCCACATTGAATAACTCATGAAATATTCTCCCCAGCTCACTTTCACTTCTCTCTCGTCCAGTAGAAATTGCCCATAAGCTCCATTCACTCTCTTCTTATTCCAGGAAGTACCTCTTAGTACTCTTTTCACTTCCTTCCAATAAGTCTTATTAATTTGAAAATTCTCAGACAAATAACTACCCCACCTCACATTCGCTATTCTCTTTGTGTATCTCACCATGCACTTAGCTAATCCCCTCATCACTCTTTGCCTCTCATATGCCTCCTAATGTATTTTTTGGAATCATACCTCTCGTGCACGCTTCTTTTTTCTGTCACTGTAGAGCTCACCTCTTCATTCTTTCTGCTTCCACCCAGTTTTCTTTTATTCCTCTGCTGCCACCTCTCTCACTATATTCCACACCATCTTCAGACTTGCCTGATACATTCTTTCTCTCATTCTGCTTGCTTACTTTCAGCACTGCACCCTCCCTCCCATTTTCTCTTTCCTAACTTTTCATCACATCAAATAACCTTTCAGCAAATAATGCTCAGCTATACCACCACTTTCTCCTCTTATTACTTTTGCATGCTCTTGACCACCACTACATTACTCCATTAATGCTCTAACAACTACTCTACTTTCATCTAGTGTGACCTAAGTATGTTTGCATATCTCTTTTAAACACAGTTATAACAGTCAACAATTGCTCTCGGTATACGTCCCCATCAATATCTCTCCTTTTTCATATTACTGCGCCTGACTACCTATTGTTAAGCCTGTGTCAACTGCACTCCAGAATTCACACTATCACTTTTGTTATTTAAAATACTATATATAAATTGAATTTTGACAACTACCTCACACTATATGTTGTAATGTTTGATTATTTGTATTTCTATGCTGATAAAAGGTACTTTTCTTGTCTAATATCCTTCTACTCTCTCTCATTCAAGTGTAGCATTTTTGAATTGCTATTAAATCCTAATCATTGCAATCAAGGTTAAATTAGGTATAAGCAGTTTGTATTTTATGTATTTTAAATCTTCCTTTAAGTGTGTTTTGCTGAGAAATTGTGATATACTAATGAAATTGTTGCTAAATTATAACATGATTATATTCAGAGCTTATTAAAGTATTGTAAATCTTTGAATGTATGCTTTTGTAATGACATTTATATGCAGCTGATATAATTATATGGGTTCTGGATTTTATAACTTTTTTTTCTACTGTTTAGGGAATGAGTTTCACAAACACATCTCCACTTGTGGCCCCAACCCGTGCAAAGAAGGTGAGTTCTTTCAAAGGTACAGTATTTCATATATGCCTAAGATAGCTTATCAAATACTGTATTATCAGAGTTGTGATCTTTTTCTATGGAATTTGCATTTATCTTGGATTCACATTTTCTGTAAATATAGTGTACTTCGTTAACTGTTAAGGTCTGTAATTATGTGTACTGTATATTTCACATTCCAGCTTTAAATACTAATATGTAATATATTTTGAATGACATGGAATGTTTATTCATTTAATTTTTGTACATGATAAAATCGCCCATTACCTATAGCTGGGGGACCATAACCAAAAGAAGAAAATGTTGCAGATTCCAATGGTCTTGAAAAATGTTTTGATTATTTTCTTTATTAGATGAAAAGAGGCTTGTCAAGCTAACTATTTAAAAAAAAGAAAAAGCTTATTTCTTACCATGCATTAAAATCAAGAATATAGCTGTACCTCAATAATCTTTATAATTAAGTCACAACTTCGATTGTGTTTTCAGGATCACTGGTATAGATATGGTCTTCCTGTTAGCTGCAGCAAATTGAGGTGTCTTGCTGAGGGGAGGAAGAAATACACAATATCCCTCATCTCATATTGTTTTAAAATTGTACTGTTTTGACCATACACAGTCGAAAAGTATTGAAAAAGAGATCTCTCATTCTCCTCCCCTCATCAAGACCCCTCAGTTTGTTGAAGTTAACAGGAGGCCATAACTGTGCAATAAAAAGGGAGGCAATAGTGCGCCATACCCTGCCCATCCTAACCAATTTTGTCAAGAAAAAATATTCAAGGTAGTTGGGATTGCCAGCTCTTTGTTATCATATCCCTTTAAGTCACCTTCTATGACAAGAAAGTAATACAAGGATGGAATTCTTTCTGCCTCACTAGCGAAAGTATATACGGTACTACTAAGTATAATTACATGTATTTCTAAATATTCATTTCAGGCTGCTCTTGGCACTAACCCTATTGCCCTCTCTGCACCAGCCAAAGGAAATGACAGTTTTGTATTAGATATGGCAACATGTGTTGTAGCTGTTGGAAAGGTTAGTCATCTTTGTAATTACTGACTTAATTAACATGTGCAGTCATCTTGAATCTATATCCTGTCATTAAATATAATTTCTCAAGACTTGATTTCAGACATGGTTTGGGTATTCTCTTCAAATTTTCAAAGATATTTGAGTCTGTTGTAAATCAGAAGTCAGTATTTTGGGGGCTTTGAATCTTAGTGACTGCATAATAGGAGAGGAGAACTTAAAGTATGGTTTAGCATATTAAATTCATCTTTAAGATTGTTCATATGAAAGGAAAGATGACTAGTAACCGAAATAAGTTGACACAATTGTGATTTTAAGGCTTTATGCCTTATTGTCTTCCCCTAAAAGCCATACAATTTTAAACATCATCATAACTTTTCTGTACTTATAGATCATACCGATTCTAGGAATGATCAAATATTATTGCTTTTTTATTAAGAATGACTCTTTAACAGATTGAGGTTGAAAGAAGAAAAGAGAAGCCAATACCTGAAGGTTGGGCTTTAGATAAGGATGGTAAACCAACCACAAATGCTTCTGAAGCAATGGTGGGTGCACTGATGCCCTTAGGCGGCCCTGAGACACACTCGGGATACAAAGGTTATGGCCTTGGGATGTTGGTTGAAATATTTTGTGGTATTATGGCAGGTATGTTTTGGAATTAATCATGTCCACTTCTCCTCTACAATAATACTAGCCATGTATATTAATATTATTATACTTCTGTCTTTCCTAACTCTTATGACCTCTATTCCTTCAAAGAAGCTGATCTATTGTCATCTTAGGGTCTAATCCTGCCATTTTTGTAGTTCTTTACTTTTACTATTCCTTTATCCTGTCATCTTATTATCATTTTCTTATTATTGCTTTATCTTTAAGCTTCTGCTTTTTCTTCTTCTCATTGTTTTCTTGGTGCCAGGGCCTGATGAGGGCAATTTTCTTTGCCCATCTCGGTATCACACAGAAAAAAAACTACTGCCATCATTGCAACTAGGATTTATATATTGAATTTAATTAGCAAATCCTTGTGAATTTCTCGCTTTATGTTCCCCTTGATAAGAGATTGCTTGTACTTCAGTAATATTATTTTTGGAAGGAACCAGAAGTTATCTTTAATTTTGATATCTTGGGATCTTTAATGTATTTTAGATACAAGAATAATTCTGCTTATATTGCTCCTTGTAAATTATGTTTAAGACTTCTGTTTCACTCATGAGTCTCTAAGGGTTGAGGAGTTCTCCTAATAGCTGCGTGTATTTACTCTTGTTGCTCATCGCTGGCTTGTTGCTTCTTGTTAGATTGCTTGTAAAGTATATATGTCAAAGGACATATTGTAATGGTTATGTGCTTCAAATATTGCTGTATCATTCATTACAATTTTTTTTTCCATAGGCCATCTTATGGAAGAGGTGAGGATGGGCAGGTTGTGATGAAACCTTGCTGGTTTTAGTAGGTTTTGCATTATGCTGAAAAAACTCCATACTTTGACAATAAGCAATGTTAATTTCAGTTTCCCTGTCTCTCAATGCAAAAGGGATGTTTAGAAGGGACTTTCTTTTTGAGTCTTGAGATGACTGATATTATGTCATTATTCAAGTTTTCATGTATGGAACTGAAATAAATATGTACCTTGCAAATATGATTTTTGCTGTTTATAGCTGGTGGCTGATGGCTTAATATAATGTTTTTTTTTACTTCCATAGTCAGTCGGATGACCACAACACGGATGATATCTCTCTAAACATAATCATATCCTCAATTTCAAACTTATGTAGCTTGTTCTTTGTCCCTCTTGCTGTACAGGTGCACATTATGGCCCAAATGTTCGCAGATGGATGGAAACTGACCGACCTGCTGATTTAGGACAGTGCTTTGTGGCAATTGATCCATCTTTCTTCGCTCCAGGTTTTGAAGATCGTATGAGTGATTTGATGGATCATTGCAGAAACATGGAACCTGTAAGTAAAATTGTTTAATTTCCATATTTTTTTTTGCTTCATATCTAAAACTTTTTCCTTTTTAATTTTAAAAAAAGGAATGCATTTGGCTGGAATCATGCCTGATTTTCAATATCAAATCTTTTAATTTTGTATATATTAACAAGGCTTCACAAAGCAGAATAATTCTTCATAATACATATGTTTAGCATGAAAATCATTAGAAATTATATGCATTAGTTAATGGTATTTTGTCATATTTGGAAACATCTTTTTTAGTGTCTGCTTATAGTAATTTTTTCATTAGGTCTTTGTGAAGAGTTCTCTCATTGACAGCTGGTAAGCTACTCATAAATTACTTGAACAGTGCCTCAACAGTTGTTAAAAAAAAATCACAGGACACATTTGGTGATTCATATTTTAGAACTGAAATGCATCCCCAAAACCCATTACCCAGCATATAAAGAGCTATGGTATTAATTCATGCTTGTTTTAGGCTGATGTTGAAAACCCAGTTTTAGCAGCTGGTGATCCAGAGCGTGCTCACATTAAGAAAGTGGAGGATGAAGGTGGTATCACCTACCACATTAACCAGATTACTGACTCTGTAAGTGTTTCATGACAGTGCTTTGGAAAAGGTATATGTGGGAATGGATAGGAGCTAATGTAGAAAGTGTTATGATAGGTTGATATTAGAGGCAGTACTCTCAAAGTGAAAGAGAATATTTAATACATAACAGAGCCCTGCATTAAGGAAAGGCTGTATTATAAGAGGAGGGATTACCAGTCCTCCATCCAGTATTCATTGTAGTCAGCTCGTATGACTTGTGAAATATATATACAGTATATAGATATCTATCACCACCATGAATAGACAGGGTATGTTGCAGCCCTGCCATTTTGGGTCATTTGCTACAGTTGTGACCATCTTGCTGAGCTTAATTGGGAATGGGATTTCATATGAATAAAAAAATATGATTGCTATAAGATGATAAGTGGAAATAGTGTAACTTGGACTTGGGACTGTTGTGGTGAAAGCAAAAAATAAACAAGCTCTGTTTTCTGGTGCATGACTTAGATTAAGGAATTTTGTGGGTAACACTGGTGAGGCTAATTGTTATAGCTGAGGATGATGCGAGTTTATAAGGCAGAAGAAATTTTTTTTTAACACCGGGACAGGCAAAAACTGCCCTCATCAATAAAGGACCAGGCATGAGAAAACGCCAAGATGAAGGATGTTGAAGGAATGACAGCATTACAACTGCAAGAAAACCAAGGTTATAAACGTACCCAAGACTTTAGGGAATGTGATATTTAAAAGCATTCTCAAGATGAGTGGGAATACTTTCTCCATCTTATGTCATGAAGAAACTCTATATACTGTTCATGAAAATTTGTAATTTATTAATCTGCATATTTTCATAGACCAAGTAATTTACGCAGAAATGAGTGACTTTAAGTTCCAGAGAGTTTGAGTGAAGCAATACTACCAAATAGGTAATATAGTTTTATTTAACATGAAGGCTGTACTTCATCTTGTTGACAAGTTGGCTTGCGTATAGTGTACTAGTATGATGAGTTTTGTATACGGATGTAAAAATTTTTAGTATGAGAAGTTTGTGTTGGGCTTTAACAGTTTTTTAGGCATAGACTGAACTTGTTTTGTTATTATATTCAACATTAATTAATGTGAGCTAAAGAGTAAATTTAAAAGTGCGATTATTTTATTATGAGGAAGAAATGTGGCTACCCCACTAGCTAGAATTTGAATTATTTAAAATCGGTCTTTCATTCATATTTGTACACCAGTCTACAGGCTTTAATTACAAAATTTTTTGCTGTGAGGTGTGAGCTATATCACCTAAGTCAGTTGTGAAATTATATCTAATTTTGAAGGCTACCATATGAGATTAGGCAGTGGATGGTGTAATTGGGAAATATCCTGTGCCTGAAAGAAATTGAAATGAAAGAAATATAAGAGATTTGTACTGAGAGTTCGCTATTGCTACTACTAAATTAAGAAACTAAGATGTGCTTACTTATACATGGGTCAGAGTGGATGGTGGTAGATTCATTGTCAGAACATTGAAGGAATATGTAGTGGTGGCAAAGAGGGTATTTGGAAGAGTATATGGTATGAAAGTATTTGCTAGAAGAAGGCTTGAGAGTAGGTGAAAAGTGGAGAAAGAGGAGAGGAGGGGAGGGAAAGTAGCCCTGACAGTGCTTGAGCCAAATTTTAAGAGAAAGAATGTAAGTACCAGTCAAATCTGAAGAATCTATGAGCATAGTGAAAGAGAGGAGGGAGTGGAAATAGAATTGGGTTGTACATAGCAGTGAATAGAAGGTGGATCTGGAAGTGAGTTACAGAGTGCAGGAAGGAGTAAGTTTTGATGTGGGATGAAAGGTATGATAAGAAATTTTTATTTACGAATTAATTCAAAGGGGTGGTTGTAAGGAGTTCTTGTGTCTATGACACTGTATGAAGCAGAGACTTGGAATCTTAAGAGATAATGAAAGAAATGGATTGAATATAGATATTTGAAAAACACGTTAAGTATGTAAGGAATGGACAGAGCAAGATATGTGGAGTTGAGACAGAGAACGGAAATTAAAAAGAAACTTTGTTTAAGTCTTACCAGAAAGTGCTGAGGTGGTTTGGTCATATGGAAAGAATGAATGGGGACTAACTTGCGAAGAGAATGTTTAGAGAAAATTAAATGGACTAAAGCCGAGAGGAAGACCAATAATGAGAGGAATGGTTGGGGTGTAAAGAGCAGTTAGATGCATGTGGCATCATTAGAGCAGGAAAATGACAGTGCAATAGATAAGGACTGGTGGGGAGTGATTATGACTAAAGTACTAAAGGACACTGCCCAAAGGAATTTTTTCATACATGCTCAGTGCTGCAGTCTGGGAGAAGTGGGTGAAGGGAAGGCCCTATTAGATGGAGTGATGGATCAAAACAGATTTAAATGTCAGTTTCATCGGTATACGTGATGTCCCCTACTTACACTATTAGACTCAAGCAATGTTGCAAGAGAACTATTTCTATTCATCATCCCCAAGGTGTTAAGATAGGGATAAGTAGAGTGGATTTACTTGTCAATAGGTGTGTGCTCTCATTAGAAGGTGGATTGCAGCCTTTGTATATATTAGTAATATTATGACTTAGAATAGGAGATATTATTGGTGATATAGAGACAAAATAAGACCTCAGGATTAACCAACTTAACTTGTCCTTTACAAGGTGTTCCAAAATATACTCTTACCAATAAACTTTAATTAGATCAGATAAGAAATCTGGAATCTCTCAAGCACAAAGATTATCATATGTTCTTACTTAATTTGATGATGTAGTCACTATGAACTTGCTCTTAATGATGGCTGCCAGACATGCTCTGTGTATAGAGAAGGAAGGTACAGATCAGACATTCTAAGAATTAATTTTGGTAGTTTCCTGAAAATGGCGAGGTTTGCTTATGTACTGTAATGATATTCAAAATGTACCATAATCTTTAATAAGTGTATTCCAGAACACTGACATCTCTTTCAGTGCCAAGTGCTTCCCTTTAGTAATACAATATAGAGTAGTTGTTGAGATGCTATTGATATCATGTCTTTAGCACTTGCTCGGTCAGTAGCCTAAGCTTAAACAAAATTATATCTTTGGTAAAATAGATTCTCTAAAAGCTGGGTTGAGAAATACCTTGGAGACTTTATATTTTGTGAAATTTAAACCATTTAACATCATGCTTTGGAAATTTTAATGTTAAACCATGTAAAGTCTTAGTCGGGAAATTTAATTCCATGTATGTGCAGTAATAGTCTTTACTTCATTGCATGAAATACCAAGTACACAATATGATGTTGCATATTGCCTTGCCTATAACTATGTGTCTTATATTTCCTTTTCTGTGTCGATCTGGTGCGTGTAAAAGTATAGCAGCTGTTGCTGTTTTATATGGATTAATTGAATCTGTTATCTTATTTAGAGTATTTGTTGTGTTACACTGCTGACAATGTCTATTGGGAGATGTACCTCTCAAGCCAATTTACTAATTTACCAATTTTTTCATTCCAGTGGCGTTTAGCAAAAGTCCTTGGAGTAGCGCCTATGCAATCCATTTAACAAGGTAAGTATAGGTGATTGTTAGTCATCTGTGTTCGTTTCTTTCCCACCACTCTAGTTAATGTTGGTGAGAGGTCATCTGTGTTCGTTTTTTTCCCACCACTCTAGTTAATGTTGGTGAGAGGAAAACTTATGTCATTGTACTGTTTGAGGAATATATTGGTTGTTAATACTTTATACAGTCAATTCTTACCAATTGTATTTAAAAAAGTAAATAACCTGTACATCACATGGTGCTGTCACAGCACTCTGATGCTGTAATAGTGAATTTTTTTCAATGACATTTGTAAGTGCCCTTTGGATGTCCATATTGAGCGAGTTCACTGCCTATTATCTAGATCTAATAATCTGCTTGCCATTAATGTTTTATATCAAAATTAAAGCCATCGATTTTATTTTTTATTTAAGAGTATAGTAATCAGCATGATGCTTCCACCTATTATTAGAGAGGGCCATTTGAATTACTTTATCTCAGGAGTTAACAAATATAATCTTGTTTGATATATTATAGAAGTAAGACTGATATTGCACCAAATTCTAAATTTATGAAAGTTTGCTCATCTTTAGTCATGGGTCAGCAAAGCTGCAGAAATTCTTATTAATCTATATCTGATATATTCCAATTCTTTACTCTTTAAAAGTACCGCTCTATAGCTATTCATGTTTTGTTTTGTTTGTATGAAGTAGAAGTATTCCTGCTTACCCTTTTGTGAGAAGGCAATGTAAAGGAAAGACTTCATTTGTTTAGAACTTGTCATACAATCACGCATGATTATTTCTGCAAGAGTTATTAATATAAAGCTACCTAGTCCACACACTTTACTTTGATGTCTCCTTTACATGATCCTGCAAATGAGAGTTGGTAATTCAATTGGCTGGTTTTGGAAGGTGGATAGATGTAGCTCGAAATTATGTCTAAAAATGTGCATCACTGTATTAATAATGGAGGTAGCAGCTTATAATGACTGGTAAATTGTGAACTTAATATTTTTATGCTTGTCATGTGTTAAAGCTACTGTTTCCTAATGACATTGTGTGTGGTTTTAATTTGAAAGCATCTCTTACTCTTTCACTGCAAATGGTAGATAAAATCGCCCAGAATTTTATTACCTTTAAAATGGAAAGCAAATTTACCCCGTGGCCTTTAATAAATCTCTAATTGTGCTGGGAGAACCGGACATATCTCCAGTTACTTCAAGATATTACACTAACCCAGTACAAAAGACGGTTTTTCAGTTTTTTATTTTTTTAACATATTTCAACAAGTATTTTTAGATGAATCAAAGAATGTTTTGCTAGATATGAAAACCTAACCTACAGGAGATACTGAAAAAGTTTTCCAGAACATATAAATTCTGTTTTTTGGTGGCTAGTTATCATAAATACGAAAATTATTGTAAATTTCAATTCTGCAGTGAAAGGATTAAAGACTGTGCACATCACTATGTTGCAAATGTTAGAATAACTTTTTTTTTCGTATTCCAAGAAATATATACCGGTAGGCTTGAACTTTTCACGAGTGAAAATATCTGCTGGCATCTATATTTTTTCATTTTAAATTTAAATTTTTCTTAAAAAGGGAATTGAATTTTTGTTTATTATTTTTTGGAGTTTGCTATAAACTTTACGTGATAATTACATGTTGTTGTTGATATCTGTGTATATCTAAGTTGTGCTAGTGACAGATTTACATGCTTTCAAGACGAGGACTGTTTGTAATGTTAATACCATTTTAAATGTTTATTTTTTTTCACAAGAACTTTAGTAATTCTTATATGCACAACATTGTATAGTGATATAATTATAAGGAGATTCATGTTCTTTCCTGCTAGCCCATTAACATATTGAAATTGTGAAGAGGTTACATTATTGAAAGTCTTAGGAGGAAAGGGTAAGACTATATGCTTTGGTAAAACTGCATTGTGATTTGTTTAAATTATTAATCAGTCTATCAGCAATACCAAGTTTTTTGAATAATGCTAAATTGTTAAATGAAGAGTGTTTTACTTGAGAATATATTAATTTTAAGTCTTTAAAAGAGAAATATGCTAGCGACTGAAACTTTGGATATTTCAATTCTACAGTGCTGATTCGTCCTGTAATTACATGTTGAGCACCTCAGAGATGTGTATATTTTAACCTAAAAGAATAGTTAAATCTGAAACACAAAATATAATTATTAATTATTGTTGTTGGTCCATAAGCTGCCTGATAGAACAACCGCGAGTCCCAATTGAAGACCACTAATAATCCGGAGCTCATCTCTCGAAAACTTTTAAAGTCTTTGTGTTGTGCAGTCTACCATAATGTGCTTGTATGATGTAATGTGTCATGTCCTGGACAGACATCATTACTAGAGTCATACAACCTCTGCTAGAGCTCAGAAGGGCTGAATGGTGCCCATATTGCAGCCTGGCCACATGGACTCGTTTCTCACAGGGAAGGGAGGACATGAAAGGATGGATGTTGGGAGATTGTGTATGCAGCTGTGTTGTCACTGATTGACTGGATGGAATGGTGAATTAAATGGGTATGGATATGTTTGCAGAGGTTGGTTTTGAGTAAATGAGGGGGAAGAGAAGACAGTAATGTGTGTGATACTGTGCGCTAGGTGTTGTTTCAATGTTCCTTGGTGTGATTGGTGTTATGCTTTTTAGTGTAGTGTATGAAATTGGTATACGGAGGCTGTGGTAATTATTTCTGTGCCTTCCTTGTCAATATGGTCTTTGACTTTGAGGCCTATGGTTTCTTGGTCTAGATGTTGTTTGTAGGTGTAGTAACTGTGCAGCCTAGGATTACTATTTTGCTTTATTTTGTATAGCCTGTAGATTGTTGTGTATTTTTTTTTGTGGTTAGAAACCCACGCAGGGCCTTGTATATTTCATCACTGAGCGTGTATATTGTTTGAATTATTTTTATAGTGGTTTCTTTGTAGTGGCCAATGTTGTGAGGGCTTGTGACCTGAGGGTATTAAGCCTTGATCATTTTGTTTTTGTTGTATGTGACATGTGCATGTATGCAAGGAAATGTTGTTTATGGTGAAATATGGAATGTGAAAGTGTTTTGCTTACCCACTTTGTGAGGAGAGTAACTGTGAATTTTTGTTGAGGTAGTGATGGAGGAAGTCTACATCTGTTCATCCAATTTGATGTGTACCTGATTGTGTTGTCTGCATAGGAGGCTTTGTGTACTTGGAATGAGTGTGGAGCGCGTAGATCATGCATGTATAAACGCTCCCCTACTTACGAACAGTTGTAGATATGAACAAACACCTACCCATTATCTACCCTTGTATTAATGTATGTAGTACTGTATTAAAATTCTTTAAAAGTGTATACTTTGTTTTGTGTAGTAGTTAAGTGTCTTTAGCTTAAGGACAGTACATTACTACATATGTATGTACTGTACAGTACTTTTTTTTAACTACGTACAACTTACGAACAATTCTACTTAACTCATTTGTAAGTAGAGGAGTATCTGTAAAAGTTAAAATGTGCGGGTGATATGACAGATGCTTGAGGGACTCCGTTTGTAGTTTCGGTTTGATAACTAATCTGTAAGTGAAACCGTGCACACCTGCCTGCAAGGTAGTTGGCCAGCCTTCTTTTTGTTTTATTGTGCATGTTTGTGTTGAAAATTTTGTGTGGTTTTAGCAGGGTATGTCAAAGAAGGCATTACTTTCTAATGTGACGAGAAGTGTCCTATGGGCTAGCTTAGCTGGGTTGATTCCATCAAAAATTCATGTCAGTTCTGCAAGAAGGATATTTGTGGAGTGTGATGGTCTGCAATTATGTATTCATGGGGCTAAAGGAATTTGGGATGAATCTTGTTGCAGTATTATTAATTTGGTTGACCTTGAAGAGTGAGGACTGTGATAATGACACAATGCTTCAAGATGTTGGGTGTTGTGTAAATATCTTTAGTTTAATATGGTGTTATGCTTGTATGCTTTGTGGTTCCAGGTTTTTAACCTGTATGTTGCTTATTGTTTCAGGGGCAGATGAGTGCATGAGAATGATGATGTGCTTTGTATATTGGATGGTAAAAGCTGTATAGTTTGGGTCTGCAAGGAACCATCTGTTACCTCTGATGACTTGCCATTTGTGGCATTGAGGGTGAAGTCAACACAGGATGATTTTTGGTGTATTGGCGATGTATTGTGGGGGATGGATGAGAGGGCATATATATTTGTGACCGTTATGCCTGATGTGTTCCCAATGTGCATATTGTGGTCATATTATATGGGATTGGAGGGATTTTGTGTGTGCACTGGTGTATATGAAGTTAATTGATTTGTGTACTAGGGTAATGAGTCCAACTGCACTGCCTTTGATCAGATCTTGTTTAATGGTGGTGAATTCAAGGAATGTGGATGATTTACGTGGAGTGTGTAGTTTATTGTAAGATGACAGTGTGTATATTGTTTTGTTTGTTGAAGTGTGTGACTTCTTGATTTTTGGGAGTTTATGCCACCTATATTAATTTGTAGAATATTGATGTGTGTGCAGTGTGTGACAGATGCTAATGTAGAGGGATTAGGAGGGTGTGTTTGTGTGGGGAGAGGCAGTGAGAGATGGTTGAGATGAGAATTGGAATGTTGACTGTGTTGGAAGGAAGAGCAGATTCGGGGAATTGGGTGTGGAAGAAGTAGGGGATGGGTTTGCAGGAAGGTGTAGGGAACAGTGTGAGCAGATCCAAATAGTTGTGTAGTGTTTCATGTTATCAAATGTTGTAAACAGGAATTTGGTCCAGTTTCTGCTTGAGTTACAGAAATTGAACCTACAGTGTGACGGCTCAAGTGACAGGTACGGAGCATGTTGGACATGTATTAGTACTTGGGTTGTGGGTTGCTCTTGATGTCCCCGGCTAGAGTGGGTGTTTGAGAAATGACCACCAGAGGATCATTTTTCAAAGGAGCAAAATAATATTGTAGCATGTGTAGTGTATAGAGATGAGGAAATAGTCCGGTTGACTGAAGCCTATTACCAAGTTCTTGTCCCTGTGAAGGCAGTATTTGGTTGTGGCAGTTTGGCCTCTTTTGCTGCTCCATTTATGAGGTGATTGGCTTCTTCTTCCGATTTGCAGTTCTGAAAAATAAACCTACGCCCCTGGTTCTACCACTCCAGGTCCTTCCTTATGTAACTGTTTTAGTGCCTTGCTACTGAGACATTATAACTGTATTTATAAACTCCGTTCTTCTTACCATACAATGCAATGTACCAAATTAGCCACATCCAAAACAAGGTGGCTCATCCTGGCTGGTTATGTAATGTTTTATCACTTTATGACCTGAAGTAAATATACATGTTCACATGAGACATCAGCAGTATAATGAAATTTTAGGTATCTGTTTTGGATTTAGTCCTTATAATCATGTGTTGGTTACCATTTGCATGTTATTTTTACTTAAAACTTCCTCAAATTTATAAGTCATTCTGACTTATATGGCTGTACATATACAGAAAGATTATGATATACTTTTTGAGCTAATATCAGGTTCTTGTCATATTTCTGAAGAGTACTGCATCATGGATTTTTAAGAGTATCAGTTTAATCCATTAACCTACCTAATTAAATTTGGGAAAAAAAATTTTGCACTATTGCAGAGTATATTTTGTTTATAATTCAAAGACTGCAAGCCAACATGATTTTCTTAATTTCCTTACTGTTGATTAATCTTGATGTTTGTAATTTTTCTTGTATGATAAGAAATTAGAACTCAACAGATGGAGAACATATAGAAAGGCAAGAAGATGTACAGTACTTAAGATATGTAAAAAGAGGATGGAGACAATACCTAAAAGGTAATACATAGAGCATACTAAGAGATGTTGAAATAGTGAAAAGAGACAACTAGAAAATACTATCACCGAAAGGGATGAGGGAACAAGGGAAACTAGATGTCCCTGTCTCTCCTGAAGTTTAACTTCTATCATCGAAAATTAATAAAGGAAGTGAAGATTGGGTGACCTGATGCCACGGTGATGCATACATAATTGCGCATGCTTATAATCAGGATACAAATTGACAAGAAAATGAAAAGATATGATGGCAGAACATAGGATAACGGTGCATTGATATAATATTTACCCAGAGCAAATGTTAACGAGTGACCTCAAGCTAAAATTATATAGAGGAAGTTTAGACTGGTTCTGAATTTTCCAATACAGGATCTGGGTATTATTCCCTCTTTATGATACCCTGCTGCAAAAATGAGATAAAATTTAGTCCATGATGAGAGAAGAATGCACTATGCATTTTTTTCCTTTGGTTGTGGACACATGAGATATAGCAAGAAGTAGCATTATGATAAAAAAAAAACTAAGAAATAGAGGTACACTCACCTCTTGGAACAACGCAAGGATAAGTTCTCAGAAGTGACGTGTAATGTAAAATTTGCGTGATGTAACCAGTCATTTACCATAAGAAACAATGATAATAGGCATATATACGTTCCACAACGTACATAAACACACTATGCCAAAGATAAAAGATAAGTAAAACATATTTTATAAGTACATAACAAAGCTGAAAGACCTGTAGTTATTAATATTAATATACAACTAGTGTACATTACAAAAGATATATTTACATATAAATACACTACAGCAAAAAATAAAAACAAACCCTGATGTGCAGACGAAAACAAAGATGACTTAAGCAGGAGGAGGAATGGGGAGAGCAAACAACTGGTGGTTGTTGGGGTTAATACTGGGTGAAGAGAGACTGAATCACATGGCAGCATAGTGGGAAACTGCCTCAGAGGCAGTTGTTTAGTTACAAAACAACCATTTTTTTTTTTACTTTTTCTCGCGCTCACCCGCATAGCTCGCACATTTTGTAATTTTTTATATTATTTTTTTGAGGTGTTATTCCAATTTTGTGTATTATAGCAACGCTTAAAAAACGAGTTGACTGGATATAGAAAGTGGTAGATATAAATATAAAAAAAAATGACTAGAGAATTGAGGGATGGAAAGTAAGGTAACAAAAGTAAAAAGGAAGGAAGGAGAGAGAAAAAAAAAAGCAATAAAAATATATTAAATGAAAATATTTATTGAGAGCAACAAATTTATGGCCTTGGCAATAAATGACTCCAGTCTTACCTCACCATGATTAACAATTTCACAACTATACACCCTGACAGAGTGCCAAAGAGCATGGTATATATGGATAGTGATTGAGGAGCTGCTAATGGAGAAGTCAACTACTATCATTTCCTCAAAGTATTACTTAGTATGAGTAATAAAATACCTGGAAAAAGAAGTAATATACTGTGATTGAGGTGTTTATAACCAACCTTTATGTCATTATGGATAATCTAAGAGAAAATGATGGCTACTTTACATCTCCATGAGCAGATTCTCAGATTAATTTTCTTCTGGCACACTGTAACCTAGTAATATACATTTCATTTATATAATCTTGGTTAACCTAAACTTGGAAATGCCCTCTCAGACCTACAATTTTTGTAGTGCAGCCTAACAATCTCTGTTAATTTTCTACCTAATGTTTTTTTTTATCAAGCAATGCAAATAATATCTTTGATGATTAACCAATATAGGTGGTAAAAAACAAAATTATTAAAAAAAATTATCATTCTTTAAATACACTCATACTTTACAAACCTGTGGAGGGGTAGGACATCATCACAAACTAATATATACATTATTACAGCATATACACAATGAGCACATAAAAATCCCGTCCTCACCTTAACAGATAACCTCCATTTTAAGAATGTACAATTTGTAAATCTTTCAACACTTTTTTTTTCACTTGCACCAATAAGTACATAACAATGGCAGTTTAACAACCAATGAAGCCATAATGCCGTCATACTGACAAAGAAAAATCAACCTAAAAGTATATGTAGTGTAACTTGTAAGGATGTAATTTCATGGGGCATGGATTCAATGCGATCAGCCTAATTTAAACTATTACCTTATGCATTTCATCCCTATTCCTAAAGGAAGTCCCCCAATATTAGGGCAGTGAGCATACCCAGAGCTCCTCCGTTAAAGTACAATTGGGACAACCCAAGCTACTATTTCCATGGGTCTGAGACAAGATGTAAAATGTTCAGAATAGGTCAGTCAAACGTGCCCCAGAAATACTACCCTTTGAACATCCATTCATTTAGGTGTTGATTAAAAATTAATGTGGTTTTCACCTACTCTCACAATTTCACAGCAGCTGCTACTATTAAACATTGCAAGGATAAGAGTCCATTTCTCTAGAAATATCC
Organism: Halocaridina rubra; assembly: GCA_037179515.1. Taxonomy (NCBI): domain Eukaryota; kingdom Metazoa; phylum Arthropoda; class Malacostraca; order Decapoda; family Atyidae; genus Halocaridina; species Halocaridina rubra. Next base: position 46,552 of record JAXCGZ010017167.1, on the reverse strand, counting down.
ATACTAAGTTTATAAATTGAATAACTGACATTGTACTAATTTTAAAATGGCATATGAAACAAAAATATTCATGAAAAAAATTAAGAAAACTCGTTTGTGCTAAACGAAAGGCTAAAATTTAGGTAGCATTAATGTGAGAGCTTTTTTCTTACTATATGGGATACCTATGATATTTTTACATGTCGAAAGCTTCAAATATTTTTTTTTTCAGTAGAATGGCTGAACACTGACCAAATTTAAGCACGAATTTAAAATTTTCACAATTACATTTCTTGATAATGAGTTATGATTGGAGCCAGAGACTTAGTTTTAAATGTGAAATTTTCCATCAGGTATATTTGACATCAATAGTACTGGCTTATAGAGTAACTAATCTGTCATTCACAAACAGTTTTGAAAACCAAGACCCACCTTCCAAAGTAGCCTCATTTAAAATAAAAAAAAAATAAAAATAATGAAACTTATTGCAAAAAATGTGTAAATTGTATGCTCTTAAAACTACCATTGCATTCCCTCCTCATGCCACAGGTATTGAATAGCTCAATAAGAAAATGAATATCATTTTCAAATTTAAGACTAAAGTTCACTGACTGATGATGGACAATCCAATGAAATGAAAAGTAAATTTTTACATGCATGAAGCTGTCAAACTCCATCACTTCGAGAAGAAAGAGTCCAAGATATTGTTATAAATTTTCATCTATCATTACAATATACACAAAGATACATATCACTTAAATAAACACATGAGAGTATACACAAACAATAGTTAGCTGCTTAAACTCAAAATCTGAGAATCAGCTTGAAGTTAAGTGTTTCCTGATATCCATTTAACAGACAAAAATACCTGCTTCTATCATTATGGTTTTAATGTCTCTGCACTAGAGCTATAACAAGGGCAGGGAGGGTGCAAGGGATGGTACATTTAAGCGGCGGCACTGAATGACTCTTGGAATATTTGACATCACCGCGAAAGGGAGTGCGACCGTTCACGAAGATCACCGGCAGCGCCCTCTCCTAACCGATGGTTAGCAGCTATCTTGTCAAAAAACGGATGTCTGAAGAGATAAACAGAGGATTATAATATATATATAAACAAGAAGTCTCCTACTTATGACTGGGCACTGTTACAACCGATCATTTGTAAGTCTGATCACAAAGTCAATGAATAAATGGTACATAGAGATGGAGACAGTATAATAAATATTAACAATACTTCATCTTTACGCCATATCGTTAACCTTTACAGCACAATTTATTCCTTTCTTATTATGATAACCTATTTATAAACACTTTCACAAATAATTCTAAACCGTAATATATTAAAAAAGATAAAGCATGTTAGACTCAGTACAAGTCTCTCTCTCTATCTCTCTCACACACACACACATTGACTTTATTTCATGGTTAAATGTAATTAGATTTTGTTATTTTTTCAGATCTGTTAACACAAGTAATAATTTTTTTAAATTGTAATATTGTATTGTATTATTATTATTACTATTATTTTTATTATAATTATTACCCAGTACAGTATTTTCATTATAATTTC
>JAXCGZ010017167.1:37500-40000 GCA_037179515.1 Halocaridina rubra | reverse complement strand
TAGGCGCGATAATTGAACAAAGGAAACATGTTACAACGCTTTTATAATTTGAGGAGTGAAATTTACACGTTTATGGTAATAAAGGAGAGTCTATCCAGAATTAAGTGATGATGGCTTTTATTTTATATTTTAATGACCTGAATTCGAAACTGCAAAGAAAAGGCCAATTCATTCATCAGTCGTACAGTTATATCAAAACATTTCAAAACAAAATTCAACAGTGGGAAAGACAGCTGAGAAATGGTAACACTTTCCATTTTCCTACATTGGCAAATAATTGCAAAACAAGACTACTTTCTATGGTGATGAACTAATACTGATTCAAAAGAATGCAGTAATAGATTTCAAAATTTCAGATCACAAGAAACTAATCTACTTATTGCCTCTTCACCATTTGATGCCAATGTTGACCAGATTCCCGATGAATTACAGATGGAATTAATTGAACTTCAAGGGAATGAAGATTTAAAACTGGAAATGAGAGATTATTATTGGAGTTTTATAAGATCCTACCTAAAGAAGCATTCCCCAGGATCAGATATATTGCAAGGAAAAGATGTCCCTCTTTGGGAGTACTTATAACTGTGAGCCGCTGTTTTCAAAAATTAATGCATGAAATCAAAAACAAGATCAAGGCTGACAGATCATCACCTCCAAAATAACTTGAGAGTAGTCACATCCAGCATTTCTCCAAACATTAAGACAATGGTGAAGAAACCCCAAGCCCAAATTTCACATTAGCATGAGGTTAAGTGAAATTCTTTTCTCATATATCATTATAAAATCAATAAATCATGAGATTCAAGTAAATTGTTCCTAATAAATAGTTTAGTTATTACCATTGTTATTTCATGTTCTCTTTATATAAAACGAATGCATACAACCATAGACTAATAAATGACAAAAAAAAATCAGTTGATAAATAAATTTATATATACCGTATACAGTATGTATAGATGTATACGTATATATGCATACATATTTTGTAAGTCTATAATTAGGGCTCTGGCCCGTGGCCAGGCTGTGAAAACTTAATCTGGCCCAAAGGTGAACAATTGTTGCCCTTGCCTGGTCTAAAATATACTGCGACTCAATTAGGTTATACCTAAAAGAATAATATTAAGATCTTTTAATTGATCAATGGATGTAAAGAAGCCTATGGCTATATTCTAATTAAAAGGTTTAGTTCGAGAGATTGATTACTGGAATTTACATTAAAAATTTTAATAAAAGTGTCATGTTCAGACATTTTTTTACGATAAATATCTCTAAGGTCCATGCAAGTAATAATCTTTCATCTAATCCAATGTTATATTCTTAACTCTCATCAGACCAAAATGGAATAAAAGGGCTCATATATGTAAATATGGGAGTAAATAATTTTAATTACTTGCAATAACTTTTTCCTGAAACAAAATATTTAATTATTACTGTTATAGAGAAGGTAGTTGTAGGCTATAACCAAAATAAAAAATTAAGGAAGGGTATTATATATTTGAAAAAAATAAAGCTGATACTTTTGAGAATAGTATCTCTAAAATTCCACCATTTTCATCTGCATATGTACTAATACTGCATGTTCGAAGATGTATGTCAGATAAAAATTGCCATCATTTTTCAGAATCCTAAAACCTTTGAAGAAGTCAACCAGCATTTGCATGTTGGTAAGGTGATAAATTTTCCATGGTGCACATCCTTAAAATTCCTAAACCATATTTTAAGAAGATTTTTCTTGGAAAAGATAGACCATAAATCTAAAATATTACTGTAATATGAAGTCATGAATGATAATTAAGTTAAAAATTACAACATAGCATTCAAGTAAAGACTGAACATAGTATACATGCCTACAATTTATCGTGTCTAATAATGGTGAAAATGGAGGGTTGAGGAAAGTGAAGCAACTGATATTTGCAGATGACACAGCACTTGTGGCTGAATATGAAGTAGACCTGATGCATTTGGTGACTGAGTTTGTATGGGTGTGTGAGAGAAGGAAGTTGCGGGTTAATGTTGGTAAAAGTAGTCATGAGATATACAAATGGTGTTAATACTAGTAGATTGAATGTGAGAGTAAATGGGGAGATACTTAAAAGAAGTTGAGAACTTTAAGTATCCTGGGTCGCAGGTGGCAGAGATAGATGAATGGATGCAGAGGTAAGTCACAGAGTGAAGAAAGTGAGTAAATGCCTAGGTGGTATGTAGTTAGACAAAAACTACATGTTTTTAGGAATGAATTCAAAGAGATATATATCAGGAGGAATGAATGTGCCGAGGGCACTTTATAGATCAGAGACTTGGAATCCAAGAGGAGATGAAAAAACATGTAGAATGTAATGGTGATGAGGTGCTTAGATGTATGATATGTATATCTAGAATAAATAGAGCGAGAAATGAGGAGGTAAGGCAGAGAAAGGGTGTTGAAAGATGGATGCTGGATTAGTTAGATCAGTGTATATTGAGATGATATGGACATTTTGAAAGGATGAATGACTAGCAA
>JAXCGZ010017167.1:27500-32500 GCA_037179515.1 Halocaridina rubra | reverse complement strand
TTGAAAACCTATAACTACATAATAGCTATAAAGAAAAACAAACCAGCAAAGAGTATAACAGAGCATCAAAAGAATATGTACAGTCATCCCGCCGTATATGAAGTATTAGTTATCAGCATTTGACAATGGTCAGGATTTTTTATATGTAAATACACATTTACATCACATATTATATATATATATATATATATATATATATATATATATATATATATATATATATATATATATATATATATATATATATATATATATATATATATATATATATATATATATATATATATATATATATATATATATATATATATATTTGGTAACTGCAGGAGTTGATTTTGAATCCTAGAAGCACATACACAAGGAAGCATACATAATCCAACCTTTCAAAATACAAGACCTGTATAATTCACAACAAAAGGATCTATCTTCCAAGAGAGAAATATAGAAAATCTTACCTAAGATAACCTCTGGAGCTCTGTAGTGTCGGGTGGAAACGATGGTACTGTGATGTTCATGGTCAAATGTAGCACTACCAAAATCAATGAGTTGGATATCTGTCCTCTTTACAGTTCTGATATCACGTTTCTGTGAATAAATTGGGCAGAAATAAATTGCTAATTTGGGTTATCTAATAATCAATATATCAATAATGCATATGCAAAATTATAATCTCACTGAAGGCATTACAGAACTCGGATAAAAATTCTTCAAAAGACAAGCCTTAACAGAAAACTATATTCACATATAATAGACATTATGAAAGTAAAATAATATAAAGTTGTATCAAAGACAGAAAAATTACAGCAGTAATAAAATCAATGAAATAACCAAATGGACAGTAATATAGCATTCTCATCCAATGCTGAGTAAAAAAAAAAATCAATTTAAAAAGCATTAAAACTAAACATGAAAAATAATTAATATCATTTAATAACTGATTTACAAGGGTGCATGACACTGAGGTGCCTACATTAAAAAACTTATGTAGGAGTCTAACCTTCTTAGGATCGTATGTCAGATCATAATCAGAATCAACAAAAAGGATATTCTCAGGCTTGAGATCTGTATGAGTTAGTTTGTTGTCGTGTAGGAACTTGACTGCATAACATAACTGATAGGAGATATGACGAACTTGCTCCAATGCGTAGGGGCGGTAATTGTTGTCTTTCTGCAGGAGAGGTAGAATACCTTGAAATCTGAATACTTCTGAGAGATTATACAAAGTAATTATACTAAAAGTGATTGACATGAAGTCAAAACCAAATTTTGGCAGCATGACAGCAATATCTAGCTTAGTGTGAAGTAGAGTCAAATAATTGATAAAAAAAAAAAATTGATTCAAATGGTACTATGTAAGCCAAGATATACATGTCGTAAAGTTTAAAAGATCATCTTTCATTATACAGTTTTTACGCATCCTAGGCAATTCTCAATCATGCTTTATTTCAACATTCGTGGAGGAAAAGTATACAAAAAATATATAAAGTATTTTTTTTTTACCAACTATTGCAACAGTTATACATATATTTAACATGTAATATCTGAAGTTTAAATATGGTACAGTAAGCTAGGCATCGTTTAAAAAATACAATATATTAGGCACGAGTTATAGGTAAATCATACACACCTTTATATGTGGGTTTGAACATACGTGAATTCTGCCTTGTGAGGGGAGTGGTGGAACCAAATGACTGCCTCAGATGACATACGACTGTATTTATAATTATGCCACAAAGCATGAACAACATCAAGACTAAAATAATATTTATCTATGTAACTAATGCGTACAAAACTTACCAGGAAGTCAAATACACTAAGTCCCAACATGTCAAAAGCGATGCATACATGGCCATGATAGTCAAACCAACTTAACATCCTTACGCACAAGCTGTGAAATGTAAAAGTTGGATAATACTATGATGTGGACAACAATTTGTTTTAAAGACAAAACATATTCTTCCCTCAAATTTGATGAGAGATATATTTCAAATCAATCTTAGAAGCATCCAGTGACCCATGAAGAGATCTATAAAATTTATCTAAATATGCGTTCTTCACTGTATGCATAACTATTATGAAGCCTAGAAAAGGTTTGCAGAGCCTTCCCGTGCATGTGATAAAATGAAATTATAATTCTTATAATGTAGTAGTATAACTAATATGGACCAAAAACATTTCCAACAGCTGGAGATATAACTGTCATTATAATATACATAAAGAAGAATTTCATATATGGTTTCAAAGTCTATTTTACCAGAATAAATATATTGGCAGTGTGTAAAATAGTCTTTAATTATGACATTTTCATCCATTTTTGTTTCCTTACAGTAAAGAGCAAATCTAAAACCCAATTGCTTAATGACTTTTACACCTAATGTGCACAACAATACTTACTGCTTGTTGAAGGGGTCTTTTTCTGCAAGCTTTTCTAAAACATTAATTTCTAGCTTTGCTGCTTCTCGGTACTTTTCAACATTCTTGATAATTTTCAAGGCCAAGAACCGATCACTAGAAATATAAAAAAGGGTTGATAAAATATGTAAAAATGTATAAAAACTAAAAACAATGACAACAATAACATGCTGTATTTCTCATTCATGAATAGTGAGGCAGGGGGCTTCTCCCTACCCTACCAATCCTCGCCTCTATACCAAGGTCATTTACAATATGAAAAATTCAGAAAGGAAGGAATGTCAGTTTCAACACTTTCTATCCCTTTCAGTTGCCGCCTAAGACATTCAAGTCATACGAGAACAATAATAAGTACATCTGGATATCCGGGCTGAATACTACTCATGTGCCCCATGATTTCCAGTCCAAAGTAATTTTCAACATTGCATGTGATTTCAACTCAAAAGTCCAGCAACTTGAAAGTTTAGGAGACATCTTTTCCTTAACATGTCTGCTTACTAAAATAATACATAAAATACTGTATTTCTATTGCATATAAACTTGCTATATTTAAGGTTACAATGATGTAACAAAAATAGCAACAAAATCTAGTAAAAAAAAAAATGGGGAGTTTCCTCTCTATTTTACCCATTTTGAGGTCGAAGTCAATACTTTATATAGATCAGAGTATTGTACAACACAAATATTTGCAATAGCACGAGCTTAATCATACGATGTATACAACATACTTGATCTGCTTATGAGCAATGAAGCTGATGTATTGATCTATTCTGCCAATAATTTGAAATTAAAAATATATTCAGTATACAACAACATAATACACTAGCTTTTTATAACCAGATAATACAAAGCAATGAGAGATGTAACAACTTGAGCCACCAGAGTGTAGGCAACTGTTTTTTCTCGCTTCTGACAGTTCTATATTTGAATGCATTTTCCCATTAGGTAAAATATATTAATAAGCTTTTGCCTTATTCTAATTATAGGCCACCTCTCTTTCAACAAAATTATCATGTGAATCTTTTTCTAAGCAATTATGAGCTGACCTCATCTTCAAAGCGATTATTCTGTCTCATCTTCAAAGCGATTACAGTCTCAATTTCAAAATAATTATTTTGTCCCATTTTTCAAAGTCGCCATCCCCTCTCATTTTCAGGTCATAATATTATTAAAGAGAGAAGCATTATATACAAACCTATAACCGTGATTTCTAAAAGCTTTACAAACCAAGAGAGTACCAGAAAATACAGTATAATCATGTACTACAATGAACGCAAATAGATTCCATTATCATACATACACATACATATACCTTGGCTGTTTCCCCCTTTAATTGGGGGGTAGCCGACATCAAGAAAGGAAAACAAATAGGGGGATTATTTTGCTCTATGGGCAATGACGAGGGAGCTAGCGACTGTTCAGATGGCACTGCTGGAGTGCCACAACCCATCCTCCCGGCTCTTCCACAACCTGTGTCGCTTCACAACTGCCAGCTCCTCCTACTGCCCCTACCAAAGGGCTACCTCTGTAAGATGCAGCCCCGTGGTAACATCAGATGCCCATCAGAGCCGCGTCACAATCGCTCGCCACTCATTCCTATTCCTAGCACGCTCGCTTGCTTCCCTCACATCCATCCTCCTATCATTCAGGGCTCTCCTTACTCCATCCATCATAAGGCAATATATCATAACCTAAGACATGATAAATATTTAACGGAAACTGCACAGATGGCAAATTTTACATTTAATAATAAGACTGAAAATGTGCCTGTACATGAATGTTCTAGAAAAGGAGGATTAACTAGCTCAATTGTATATCCTAACTTTTCAAAAGGTTTTGTAAGACAACTTATGGCAGACTCAAAATTTGCATATTTTGAATGTTTTACATGCAGTGAATACTTTCTTTTTCTTTTTTTAGCTAGAAAATCATATTGTTTATGTACGTACTCATACATACTTAATGATTCACTTCCCTTATCTTTTCTTATATAATAAATCACGTTTGAGAGGCAATAGTGCCACTAGACACATTTTTTACAATAATAATAATAATAATAATAATAAAAATAATAATAATAATAAAAATAATAATAATAATAAAATCACTTATTATTATTTACACTTTTCATTCCTCCCACACCTCCCAGAGATCTATTTTTAAGACAGCAAGAATTCTCATCCAACTTACACAACGTGACTCAGTGCTCCGAACGCACAAACATACAGTATAAGAGAGAGAGAGAGAGAGAGAGAGAGAGAGAGAGAGAGAGAGAGAGAGAGAGAGAGAGAGAGAGAGAGAGAGAGAGAGAGAGAGAGAGAGAGAGAGAGAGAGAGAGAGAATTTCACTCACTATTATTATTATTATTATTATTATTATTATTATTATTGTTGTTATTAATATTTCTAAGTGTTAGTCGCCAATCAGCTGGTATTATTCCTCAGGAATTACTTTGAAAATTTTATAGTAACTATGACATGATAAAGGATGAGGAATCTTTCGTTTTTTTTTTTTATACAAAGATATCACAATTTTATATTTAGTTAAGGTGGCACAGCTTGCATCATTTTAACCACACACACACACAC
>JAXCGZ010017167.1:0-20000 GCA_037179515.1 Halocaridina rubra | reverse complement strand
CAAGCCCCGAGACCATTATAATACAAATATGAACTTATAAATGGCAAAACTACGTGATGATTTTAAATCTTTTAAACAGTTCAAGCAAACATGAAGTAATACGGTGACATGACATGATAACTTCAAGTCATATACCAATACAAGCAATTATGAAGTAATGAGACAAAAGAAAAACCAACTGGGCTCAAACCCTCTAAAGTATGATAAAAAGAAAAGAAGTGATTGGTCAATGACGCCCAGACAAACTAGGTCAAAGAAGGACCTGTGACGGGGGAGTGTGAGCGGAAGGGGGGGGAGTGTCTTCCTCTCCAAACAGCTGTCCTGAAGAGGGTGCCAAGTATTGCCAACGCAGAAAACAGAATGTCAACTTTATTTAATTATGAGAAGGTGAGCGACGATGGCTGACGAGCTAAAATACTTCCGTTTGACAATATCATAATGCCTTCTGTCTCAATGGGTATTATTTGCCTGCCCACGAAGATACCAAGATAACGTATATTTTATAATGGCTAGACAATGGGAAAACACGAACAATTGTTTCTCCCATTCAAACCAAAGAATAAAAATGGGTAAATACATTACATACGCAACATCTCTTTTGTATGGATGGGGAAAGGGAGATAGATTGAGCAAGATAAGCGTTTAAAGGAAAAAAAACTATTCTTCTTCTTCTTCGTCTACATCTTTTCCCACTTTTATGTGGGGTCGATATTTCTGGACAGATACATAAAAGCACTTTGAACGCCTAGGAGACGGAAAACAAAATGTTCACTCTACATAATGTTAAATGATGTAATACCTTAATAAATGCTGAATGACTAGGAGAAGAGAGAGAAATAAAGGCCTCTTATGCCAATATGAAAAAACATGAGTGGCTGCGAAACGAGCATCAATAGTATTCATTCCCATACAAAAATATAAGTGAATGAATACATACATACATATAAAAACATACCATAAAGTTCAGTAGGTAATAAACCCCTCACCTAACCTTCGACACAACAACAAAAATAAAAATAATAAAGCTCGTGACTTCTGCTAACGCCCATAAACTCGACATCCAAACATATTCTCTCGAGAAGCGCCAGAGGAATCATATTTTGGAATGGGGCCAAAAGTGCAGCTTTAGAGAGAATGAGGAGGTCATTCCTCAAAGCAAAATTGAAGGGATGCGCTATTTCATTCTATAATTTCATTACGTATTCGATAGGTTATGTAGATTCACAGCATGAATGGAGAGTAATAACATACACACACAAAAAATAGAGTAAAGACCTAGGCACACTGACACACATGGAATACGCCTGCAGCGCAACAATAATGATAATGATGATAAACTGGGCCATTAACAATGATGACAGCTTTACGTATGACAATTAATCCCCATTATGGAGGTGGGCACAGTGTGGGGCTGGGGAATTAAGTCTGTATGCCCTTCCTAACGCTCCACGGTGAGCTCAAATAATAATAATAATAATAATAATAATAACAATAATATAATAATAATAATAATAATAATAATAATGAACCACAAGAAAGCCCTCACATTTTAAGTCCATCTACATTTTTTGCATTCAACTGTGGGGATTCAAACTTGAGTGCTATAAAACAGATAAAGATAAGCTGAGGGTAATACAAAAGCAAGTATTTTTTGTTTAATTCATAATAACAATTTTTAACGACGACTGTCTTGAAGCAACAAGTTGTTAAGTTTGTTGACTACCTGTTCGCCTTCAAACTAAAATGGGAGCTTCCCTTTTGGGGGGATGGGAGGTGCTTAAGAAGGAGGGAGGCTTAAAAAGCACTGGTAACTCTTCGCTATATTTAGCTTTTAAAGGTATTACATTTTCAGTTTTTTTCTCTCTCACACACACACCTACCCACCCACGCACGCACACACACACACACATACCTACCCACCCACGCACGCACACACACACACACACACACACACACACACACACACACACCTACATGACTACGAAGAGTCACAAGAAACAACAGAGTACTTTAGCGCTTACGAGTGCGGTGACGTTCTCATCTTCAGAGTTACCTATGTAGGTAAGTACGTAACTACACTCATAACGCTAAGGTACCACGTTGTTTCCTGTTCTCCCGTCGTAGTCAAATAATAATATTTACTATATTCACGTGCTTCTCGTAAATAGACACACATACGCGCGCGAGCGCACGCACACACACACATAAGGAGACGTCAAATCTCAAGACTCTCGCATTTGTTTACTAGCAAGGAAAAATATATCCATGGAGGAGGTGGCAGCTCGTCTTGAGGAGTTTACAGTTTAGCGGGGCATGCCGCTCAACGACCTCATCCCTCCACTCAGGTAAGTAGTTCGACTGAAGGTAAGGTAAGTATTTTTAGTTAGGATAGTAAAAAATAGTTTCGTATGCCTATTGTCACATTTCTGTTGTGTGTTCATCCGCCAGTGCCATCTATTTGGTAGGTTTTGAACATTGGTATGCCCCGCCAAACTGTAGGTGTTCCGATCTCTTTAACTAGTGTACACATAAATGAAGTAAGATGTTGGAGTTTGCTGAAGCGGTAGTATGGCTATTATTTACTTATAAAAAGATGTCTAATCAAGTGCTTCGACATAAAATACAATTATATCGATTAAATAATTCTAAAACAAGTTCTTATACATATGCATAAATGATTTCTTTATAACTCAATAAAGGGGGGTTTACACGGACAAACGGTTCGTCGAACGCGGTTCGACAGACAAGTGTTTGAAGAGATGTTCGAACGTGTGAACGGGTTATTTGGTTGTAGAACACGTTTGTCGAACGTGTTCGACAACCAAATACCCCGTTCACACGTTCGAACATCACTTCAAACACTTGTCTGTCGAACCGCGTTCGACGAACCGTTTGACCGAGTAAACCCCCCTTAACTCAATATGACTAATAGAATCTCGAAATAGCGTCTACAGAGCCTAATAATCCTTACATACGTTCTACAGAACCTACACAAATTTTAAACAGCTATTTCCTAGTCAAGAAGGATTTCTTTGAATATAAGTCAGGTTTACTATAATTTCGCAAAGATACGTTTTGCTCAGTGCGATTATCGCTCAACGATGATCGTTCATGGCTCAACGATGATCGTCAAACGATTGTATTGTCTAGAGCACTAATTCTTTGTTTTTGAATGGGGCCGTTTTGCTTCGAGCGACTGCTTGAAGCAAACCAGCACCATTCAAAAACAAAGAATTAGTGCTCTAGACTAGACAATACAATTGTTTGACGATCATCGTAGAGCGATAATCGCACCGAGCAAAACGTACCTTAAGAACCAAGTCTCAAAAACCTCGCCACTAGGTTTTTTTTTTTTTCCAAAATTTAAAACATTATTTCACTATCATGAAACCATATCCCACTAAATGTAAGAGGGTGGCTACATCAAAATAAAAAGGGGAGAGGTACAAACAGCTTCGTCACCCATCTCTCTCTCTCTCTCTGGGACAAGACGAAAGTCATTCCTGAAGGAAGGGAGTGGAAGCCCTTTACGTCCCTACCATGACAATCAGGGTATACTCTCCTCATTCACCTTACACAGATATCCCCCATAGTATCGTCCTACGATAACCACGAAATATGAGGTTAGAATCTTTTATCCCTCACTAAAAATTAAAAAAAAACATATATACAGTATATGAGAGAACTTACTTCTGTAAGTCGCGACATTTGACGACCTTGCCAAAGGTTCCTTCGCCAAGGGTGGTAATAATTTTATCTGAAAAAAATCAAGGCAAAAGAGGATGAGTCCCGATATCTACAGAAAACGTGTGCCCCCCTTGCAGACATATTTTCTTCACTGAGAAAAGAACCAAGAAAATGAGACACAAATATGCTAACTTTGATCACTGCGGCAAAGGGGCTCATATACAATTAAAGAAAAAAAAAATTAAGAAATATTTTCCAGTAAAAAATCTACCTTTTACTGTCTTTTTCTATTTTTTTCTAGTCATTAACAAAGAAAAAACTAAAAAAATATCTGAAAGACTGATTATAGATTATCACGATTATATATATATATATGTATCTATCTTTTTTTTCTTTCAATTTAAATCATTTTCTGTCTGTTTTACAATTCCCTCTCCCAGTCTCTCAACTGGTACTCAATAATTATATAAATATATATAAACTGAGCTTATATATATAAATATATATTCCTCTCCCACGATAAGTAAAGAAAGATAAGGGAAATACAGCATAGGAAAGGAAGAGAGAGAAAAAAAAAAAGAGATAAGGTGTATGGATGGCTCGACAACAATATATGTAAACATTAGCCGAAACGGCTTGTACAGTGAAAAGGAAAAAATTATATGATGCAGTATGAATTATTGAAGAGTGTATTGTTACAAAACTTACAATACTTTAGTACTTCAACACTTTAAAATATGAAAGTATGTACTGTAAATTAAACAAATTTGAAGTTGACATAAAAGAGTAATAGAGTTTCTCTTAATATGAGTTAAAACCTTTACGAAACTTGGGACTTATGGATGAATATTATGAGAAGGAGAATTAAAAATAAAAGAGAGAGAGTCTGTATGGCTAGATAAAGAGAAGAGAGATAGATGACTAAATGAGAGGAGTCAATGAGAAATAAACAAGAGAGAGAGAGAATATAAATGTATAAATACAGGGAGAAATAATTATTCACGAACATCTGTCTTGAAGGACGTCTCCATTCCGATAGATCAGATGCCCATCTTCATCATCTTCTACAGAAGGTGCCCGTGAACTCTGCAAACACAATACCCCAACATCATCAGCACCATCATCACCAACCACCACCACCAACAACCACCACCATCATCATCATCATCATCATTAATCAGCGCCCGCCCACACGCGCCCAAGCCATCAGTCGTAGATTCCAACATTGGCAACATCAATTTGAACCATCGGGAGATGAGGCGGAAGCATCCAGCCGTCAACAATTTCCACGTCCAACACCAGCAGCAGGAGCGATAGGGCGGTCGTGAAGCAGGGAGGAGCGCATCAGGGCGATTTAATTTTGTGTGTCATATTTTGTTGTGGGTGGGTGGGTGGTTTGTTCGTTTTGCAGATGGAGGGCGGCAGGACAACACCAGTAGTAGTAGTATCGCACACGATGAGCCGCAGGGCACCAACAAGACAGATAAAGAGGGGGAAAGGCAAATATTGTGGCCAAAAGAGGGGTGGGCGTGCCACGGTGGCCACTTGCCCCAATGGCATAAAAAAAAAAACAATATACATTCAAACCTATTAAAAATTTCTTTTTTTTCTATTTTGTTAAAGACATTATTGTGCTCTGTCCATCACTATACTTATTAATAATAATAATCACATTAATTTCAACAACTTTACTTCATACATCAACAGAATTCAATTTATATACAACAAGACTACATTAATATTTACTAAAATAAAAATCATATAGACAAATGCGTAGGATCTATATATATATATATCTATTTTTTTTACTTTCTGAACATTTATGAAAATATATAATATTGTTAATTATACATTAAACAATGGCATGAGAATTATGGCTGAGCAGGGGATATGCAGTGTGTCAGAGATTAAGAAAAAATATATAATAACATAAAAACATAACACCCAATATCATATACAGCATATATATATATATATATATATATATATATATATATATATATATATATATATATATATATATATATATATAATCTGGGCAATATCTGAATTCAGTAGCTCAAAATTAAAAAAAAGCTTCAGAATATACGTCTATATTCCAAACATATGCATATACGTACACACTCATTAACTCTCACCAAAAATAAATTTCAATCCTTTAAAAAAAAAAAAAGGCAATATTCATCAAGTCCTCCCCTCGAATATATATCGAGTTTATTAATATGACGATAAGATAATGTATCTGTATGTGTATCTAGCAAACACAAGCAAATTAAAACGAATCATAATAAAAATAATAATTAAAATGAGAAATATTTTAAAATAATAATAATAATAATAATAATAATAAATAACCATAATAATAATAATATGAATAATAATAATAATAATAATAATAATAATAATAATAATAATAATAACAGATGAAGTGACTACCAATCAATTGTGCAATATAAAGGTTTAGCTATTTTCGTGTATGGCCATGTGATGAGAAGAGATGATGCAACCGAGTGGAAGGGAGTTATGGGAATGGAAGTACACGGAAGGAGATGGAGAGGAAGGCCGAAGCGGAGATCGACGAACAACACTATAGAGAATTTGACGGATAAACAGTTGTCAGAAGATGGCCTACATGACCGTGCTATGCTAAGTGGAGGGGAGCTGTCAGAAACATCGGCCCTACATAAAAGTGGGATAGAATGCAGAGAAAGCAGAAGCAAAGGAAGAGCTTTTCACTGACAGCATCTCATAGATACCGATGTCCACACTCCTGTTGTCAAGTTCTCCCACTATTGTGTTTAGAGTTGCATCCTCCCACGAAGGGAATGTCTTGGCTCAGCCCCTCCATCGACACAGTTAGGGCTGTATTGATCTCAGGTGATATAGGATCATCTCTTGTCAGAGAAATCTACCCCTTTGATGGGCTATCAGGTAAACTGAGTCACCTGCATTCACCCCTCCCCATCTCCATATCCCCCACCATAGAAAGGAGTCCGACTATTACTATCACTTATCCTGGAAATATTCAAAATCCTTCACCATTCAGTATATTCCTAGTATAAGAGTCTTCTGATGTCAAGACTTTACTTCTTCTAAAGGTATAGATTGATTTACTTAAAACACCAGAACCGCAGAATATAAAAGAACATGTAGTGTGGGTCTAACAATTGTTGTAGTAGCATATCACAAAATAATATCTACCTATATATATATATATATATATATATATATATATATATATATATATATATATATATATATATATATATATATATATATATATATATATATGGGTGGACGAGGGAACTGGGGGTTCCCTCCTCTGTAATTTTCTTCCCGAAAAGAGCGAAGGTATTATGCTCTGACTCAGCAACCCCTTTATACGGGTCACTTTTGGCTCGTGTGTGTGTGTGTGTGTGTGTGTGTGTGTGTGTGTGTGTGTGTGTGTAATTTTGTATATTAGCGTATTTTTAACGGTTGGACTAGCTTCAAAAGGGCGATAGGGGTGCTATAATTAAAACCATATTTTGCCCATGGCTGATATTCGAACCTAAGACACACAACTAGTTTGCCCAGGTGCTATCAACGACACCACCCAAGGTGTTTTAGGCTCAAATCCCGGCCAAGGGAAATATATATTTCATGTTTTCACATATAATAATACATTATTTTTATTTGATCGTGTTATAGTGAATTCTCTATATACCTTTTATAGGAAAAAGATTTATTTCGGAAGACTTTTGTACTACGAATATATTGTAAAATAAAAGAGAATCGGATATTTCTAGGAAAACCCATAAAATCTAAGAGTCGGATTCCTTTTGCAGGCGGGAAAAAGGCTGATGATACAGCTCAATTGATAGCCCATCAAAGGCTTAGATCTCATAGAAGAGATAATCCCATAATACCTGAGGTTCATACAACCGATGGAGGGGTTGAGCCAAGACGTCCTCTTCAAGCGAGGTAATAACAACAGTAAGAGGGGGAACTTTACCATTAGGAGAGAACATCGGTATCTAGATGCTTTCAGTTGTGAGCAAAAGTATGATATTGTACAATCTAGTAAAACATCTTTCTAATCAACTGCGAGCTTCCTTTTCCGTTCAGGAAGTTGTCATTGACTTCCCCTATTATAATAATAATATTAATAATAATAATAATAATAATAATAATAATAATAATAATAATAATAATAATAATAATTCTCATTATATATATATATATATATATATATATATATATATATATGTATATATATATATATATAATAATTCTCATTATATATATATATATATATATATATATATATATATATATATATATATATATATATATATATATATATATATATATATATGTATGTATATATATATATAATAATTCTCATTATATATATATATATATATATATATATATATATATATATATATATATATATATATAATAATAATAATAATAATAATAATAATAAACTATAATTCTTATTATATCTATTATAATAATAATAATAATAATAATAATAATAATAATAATAATAATAATAAATTATAATTCTTATTATATCTATTATAATAACAATAATAATAATAATAATAATAATAATAATAATAATAATAATAATAAATTATAATTCTTATTATATCTATAATAATAATAATAATAATAATAATAATGATGATGATGACAGTAATAATGATAATAATAATAATTATTATTATTATAATGAATGGCATGAAGAAACGCCAAATTAAAATCTTGATTTCCCCCCCCCCCCAACAGTGCCCGTATATGTTTCCTAGTGACCGCGTGCAATTCACATAGTGTTTTTAGCTAACATACTCTGTGTTTATCGCCATCTTGCTCATGTCCTGAGACACAAACTAGCGATACAGAGGTTAAAAGTCATGTTTATATTAGCAAAGCATTATGTAGAAAATGACTACGGTCGCTAGGAAACATGACCGTGACCTCACGCCTACCTCCCAATTATCCCCAAACAGAGTACGAACTCATCCGATATAATTAATTATCTTAAACCCTGGAGAGGGTTTGGTAGCTCAAGGGAGGTAATTAGTATTGGGAGCAATATGTGAGGTAGAAATAGTAGTTGCGGATGGTAAGATGACAACGCTATTAACAGCAGCAGGGGTAGTATTAGTGATAGAAGCGGTGGTAGTAATAGTAGCCGAAGTCATAGGGATCTATCACTATCTTTCTATCACTACTCACGCTACTATAGTTGTAGTAAGATGATTTTTCGGGTTTATTTTTCGAGGTCTTGGTTCCCACCTCTTGAATGCCAAGAAGATCCAAGACGCCCCCACCACCAGCTGCAGTCTTCAGGTTCCCTGAAGACGTGAGTGCCGCAGACCCCGTGGAAGAGATCCCAGAAGTGGTAGTCGTAGTCCCAGAAATATTTCCTTTTTTACCACTCGCTGCAGAAAGGCCTTCTCCGATTCTCGATTTCAGTTTTGCTAAGCCACTCGTGATGTTATCAGGATCCACTTTCGTTTTGGAAAGGGCGGTCGTCTGAGCGGTTGATGCGTTTATTAAATTGGATTTGGGTTTCACGGATACAGAAACGAACATGGGTTGTTGCTGAAGGTCCATTGGAGACTTGGGAGTTATGGCGGGCACGTAACCCAAGTTTTTCTCGAGCTCTTTGGCGTTGTTATTGGGTTTGAAAGTGGTAAAAGTGTACTCGGGTTCAGGCTCTAAGTAGCTACTGATTTTGATCGTGGGTGTTTTGGGAAGACCCGAGGGCGTTCTGATACTGACGAGGTCGTTGTTGGGGGTGTTGACTAGAGAATCTACGTTATAGCTACTCGTTTCCCCAAAGGAAAATCCGGACTTGACAGAGCCCGAGGGTGAATCTAATAAATTCATAGTGGTTGTTTTGGTGAGTGCTAAACTCGTGGGTTTGACGGGTTTGCCGTAAGATTGCGTTCTGGGTGGAGGTCTTTCACGAACGGCGGCTTTTTCAAAAACGATGGGTGGGTCGTACAAAACAAACTTTTCGGAATCGGGCGTACTGTGTTTCGAGACATTGTCGGTGTTTTTCAATGAGCCTTTCCCGAACGCCGACAGTAAATCACTGGAGGAAGCACTGCCGTATAATACTTTTCTGGGCGGTCCCTGACTACCGTCATCGTCGGGCCTGTAAGAACATAATTCAGTCACTTTGGCAGCCATCTCTTTGACTTGATCGTAACGACGGGCTCTGTGGCTGCCCGTACTGCCGTTGCTGCCACTGTCTTGATCCCCTGAATTAGTTTGGTCTTTAACACGTTTCAAGAATTTGCGATTATGCGTGCTGCCGATGTTGTGTAAAACATTGAGAGGCAAAGAATACATATTAATGAGTTGGGCTCTTTCTTTTCGTCGCGTTGCCTCATCGTGGACACTGTCAGGGGTGGCTGAGGAAGTTGTGCTTCCTGTTTCAGTATCTATGGTGCAGGTCGATAAACCCGAGTATCTATTCAGGATAGACTGGGTACTCTCGCGCTCCTCATTACCTTCAGGAACGGTGACGGGACGAGTACCTCTCTGCCTGGCACTCCCGCTAATTAAGGCACCATCTCCATGACGACGTCTTAACTGAGGACTCATATTTCCCAACCTATTAATGTGGCAGCTATTCCCTGCATCTAAGCATCTTTCCATAATATTCGGCGACAAGGAGCCATATTGCGACCAGTAATCCAATTTTTTGGCACTCACATTTTTTCTCAAGGCACAGAGTTCGTCCGCGTATTCGTCCTCCTCCTCTTCACAACCAGTGGCGGCTAAGTGATTGTGTTTCAAAAATCTACTGGGCTTATAACGCGATCCAATCTTATCATAATTGGATCCAACTGTTGGCTGAGAAGCGTAAGCACTTCGAAGGCCATAGTTATCACAGCCAAGGTCTGATGAGGTTCTGCTATAATGTGGACGACTACTACTGCTGCCACTTCCATATCTCGTCCTCGGGGAACCTTCGTAATCCGATTTGAAGGTAGAGAACGATGAAAAGGAGGCGGATGTGCTAAGGGGATTACTTAATTTATAACTTGAGCCGTATCCTGACGAGGCACCAGATCCATATCCCGAAGAGGCACTCGATCCATACCCATACCCCGAAGAAGATGAAGAGGAGAGTGCTGAGCTATATGACGACGAAGAGCTCGCGGGTTTATACTGCGAAGCACCAAGCTCAAACCTTGACGTTTTTGAAGCACTCGATTCGGCGCCGCTCAACGATTTTGGCGCTGTGCTTGCGGGCTTATACTGTGAGGCAGCGGGCTCAAATCTCGATGATTTCGTTTTAAAATCGTCCATATATTTGTTTTCGTTGATACTCTTGGGAAGGTCGTCATACCTGCTGTATTTGAGCAGCATGGGGTACTGAGAGTAAGAGGAATTTTTGGATGACGAAGAAGAGGAAGAAGAGGAGGCAGCGCCTGCGCCAAAGGAGGTTAAGTTGTTACTGGCGTCGTGAAGAGGAACCCGATCATCCCCTGACTGAGAAGCAGCTCGCACTCTATTGGCAAATTTGTTGAATAAATTGGAGCAACGATTCAGTATGTCACCTCCAGAGTCTTGCAAGATGCTGGAATAAGAGGTTGTGGCACTCCTGCCGTACTGGTGGCGAGTGCGCCCTCCACTCATTCTGGCGACGAAAAGCCACGTCCCTCCACGCCAAAAACCCCCCACCACCCCCAAAAACTAAGACAACCTTACAACCCTACAGTTCGCATACCAAATTCTTTTTAACTTATACAACCATTTACAGACACATTTTTGACACACTGTTGGGCACCCTTCCAACTATGACTTTTTATTATTATTATTTTTTTGTCTGTCAGATCGTGGAGTTTATCATTTGTTTTCGTTTTAATTCGAAGACATAGAATGAAAAGAGAGATTCAGGTAAACACAGCGAGGGGATTTATTATTGTGGTTGAGGCAATGGTTGATGCAGAAGGACCCCATTTGATCACTATGCAAGGTGAAAGCCCTCCTTAAGCCCTCTGAAATCGCCTCTGCAGATTCCTGAGAAGATGCATCTAGTGTGAGCAGAAGTTGTGTACAGTCTAAGAGAATCTCCAATCTCTTCCTTTTATTCTCATTCTTCTTCTCCCGTATCCCCCTTTTATTCTCGTCGTCTCCCCCAGGTAAACGAAAAATGAGGGGAACACGAACAGGATCGAAGAACACACACACACACAGCAGGTGAAGCAGATGAACAGAGTATAACTGAAGAGAGAACACAGCAGCAACAGCCCACACCAAGACCCAAAAGATAAAAATACTCTTGGGCACCGGCAACGCTTCTACAGAGCCACAAGAAGGGTAGAGGGTTTAGTTGGTAGGTGGGTGATCAAGGGACTGCTTTTATAAACGCACTTAGGCTGCTTTTTTACTCGGGACTTGTGACGATATTAAGGCTAAAGATAAAGCTACTGCTACAATCTTGTTATCAATACTGCTACCGCTACTGTCTTGCTCGCATTACTGCTACTAGCTTTATATTAAGTCAGTTGCATTACTACGACTATTACCGATATCTCACTCTAGACACTGCCAACGTACGTGTCTTGCTTGCAAATGCTGTTATTACATCTCAATTTAATATAATTAAAAACCGCGCTGTTTATTTAAAATAATGCTCTGCATAGTTGTAACACTACTACCCTAGTTAATGTTTCTGTTGTAAAATGTGCTAATATTATTAATGTAGATTCCTTGACAGATGATCCTACTAATGCAGCCGCGACTAACACTATATATATATATATATATATATATATATATATATATATATATATATATATATATATATATATATATATATATATATATATATATATATATATACTGATGCTCCTATTAGTGCTGCTGCGAGTAAAACTAAATTCATATATATATATATATATATATATATATATATATATATATATATATATATATATATATATATATATATATATATATATATAAAGAGAGAAAGAGATTGTTATATTCAAGAAATATAAGTACAATGGTAAAGTACTTTACAGATAGAAATTCAAACAAGTAAAAAGACACTTTCATATAGTATTATAATAATAATAATAATAATAATAGTTGTTATTATCATTATTATTGTTATTAATATGAGCCAAGCAACACCCCCAACTAGGTGAGAAATTGGAAAAATAGAAAATAAAAAAATAAAAAATTAAATTATACAAAACGATACAACTGACTACAGCAATAATGGCATTATGCCACAAGTACTGAATATATAGCAGCAAAACATTAGTAGTGGAAAATATTTTGCGGCTAGCTTAACTCCTGTAAAGGGGGGTTTACACGGTCAAACGGTTCGTCGAATGTGGTTCGACAGACAAGTGTTTGAAGTGATGTTCGAACGTGTGAACGGGGTATTTGGTTGTCGAGCACGTTTGTCGAACGTGTTCGACAACCAAATACCCCGTTCACACGTTCGAACATCACTTCAAACACTTGTCTGTCGAACCGCGTTCGACAAACCGTTTGACCGTGTAAACCCCCCTTAACTCAATTGACTCAACACCATGGCTATGCAATTCCAGTCACTTCCTAGTGGTAGGTGCAATCAAACAACTCGAATAATGAATGACATTAAAGCTATTATATGAAAATCCACAACTGTAGGAACTGGCGGTATTCCTGGTAATGCTTGTAGGACGGAATAAACCAGGTAGTTATATATGCAAAAGCTGATTAACTTTGTGATACACACAAACACACGCACACACACACACACACACACACACACACACACACACACACACACACACACACACACACACACAAACACACGCACACATATATATACATTAGTGTACTTTAGGAGAAAAGTTTCTTATAAACCAAAATTATTTTATTCTGATCATTGAAAAGTCATTTGGATCTTTTCCGAAAAGACTTCAAGCATCCTTACCTCTGCCAATTCATTCTTACTTTCATAGTAGGAAAAGACTTAGTCGATTTATATGGAATATATACAATGAGCACATGCGTCATGGATATAAACAACAATTAAACACGTGAGAGGTAACTCTCTCTCTCTCTCTCTCTCTCTCTCTCTCTCTCTCTCTCTCTCTCTCTCTCTCTCTCTCTCTCTCTCTCTCTCTCTCTCTCTCGCTCTCTCTCCACAGTTCAGTCGAGTGAGTGCTGCTATCGCAGTCGCAAACAACAGACTAGGGTCTGATAAAGGAGACTAACGTGTTATGAACATGTTTCTAAAACTTGCATCTGACTTCACCTTAGTTACGCTGGAATTAATGAGTAGCAATTATAAGAGAGTATCAATAAGGATTTCTCTCACACACAAGGATGAACAGTGTCAACAGGCACTTCATTATAACAAAAAAGTAGCAGATTTAACTCTTTAATAATAGAAGCACTACACATACTGCTCGATAAAAATAGCAAATCTTATCTCTGTTATAGTAGCAATATACACAATCAATTTCACTCTCTCTACCTGCAAAAAAGTAACAACTTTTAGACGCTAGCGTAGTTAAAACAGAAAGCCCTCAACAACCTAGTTCCTTCCCACCACTCACCTCTTTTGACATGGTCAAAAACAACACAGTGCTCTCTCTCTCTCTCTCTCTCTCTCTCTCTCTCTCTCTCTCTCTCTCTCTCTCTCTCTCTCTCTCTCTAATAAGAGCAGAAGTGTTGATTTTGGCATTTATATATTTCAGGTCATTTTTGCATGCATTACCTGTTGAGATGGCAGAACACAACAGACGCCGCTATTTATTTCTTCACATATTTTATTATAAAAAAAACAGGAATAATCAAACACTTGAACAGGTATTTCAATAAATTAAAAATTCAATAAATAAACAAAATACCTAAACACTAACCACAAATCCAAATTGTTGAGTATTACAGAAATCTCTCTCTCTCTCTCTCTCTCTCTCTCTCTGAGTTGTGTGTTAGTATGCAGCAATGTTTTATCAATATGTACACCTCCCTGTAAACCATGTTCAATTCTTGGTTTTATATCCATTTGAAGCATTATTTGTATGAACTCATGTAATGTCTGACGCCTTGGCGCAATAAATTAATAAAATAATAAATCTCTCTCTCTCTCTCTCTCTCTCTCTCTCTCTCCAAATAAAAGGTGATATTTTTGTGCTTACGGCATTCCTCGGGTGAAAATGAAAATCTTGAGTTTACTGTGGTTAAACAGTGAGTACATACTTGCGGTAATAGAATTTCCTAGCGATATATTCGGAAAGTGAGCGCATAAGAAGAAGAAGAAGAAGAAGAAGAAGAAGAAGAAGAAGAAGAAGAAGAAGAAGAAGAAGAAGAAGAAGAAGAAGAAGAAGGAGGAGGAGGAGGAGGAGGAGGAGGAGGAGGAGGAGGAGGAGGAGGAGGAGGAGGAGGAGGAGCGTGATTTTTAAGAAGAAGAAGAAGAAGAAGAAACAAAAAATTACAACAACAAAAGTGAGATTGTGGTAAAAGAAAAAAGATACAAAATGTAGATGAGAAGATAAAATAGAGATAAAAATACCTCTACGATGAAGGTTTTAAGGGGTGTTCACACGGTCAAACGGTTCGTCGAACGCGGTTCGACGAACCGTTTGACCATATAAGCCTCCCTTTATAGACAAAGAATAAAATCAAGAAAAAAAAACTCAAAGGACGATAAGAAAAGAAGAGAATGGTTTTAAAAAAAACTACAAATAGAATAAATAAGAATAAAGCCAATAATATGAAGAGTAGAAGGCGGAGAAGAGAAATGAGAAAAATCAACAAAAATTAATGATAAAAAGAAAATGTATTAAAATACAACTACAATTTTTTTAAATAAAAGGAAAATTATCAAGGAAACATTAATTAAATCAATAAGAAATACAAGAAAAATTAAAGAGAGAGAGAGAGAGAGAGAGAGAGAGAGAGAGAGAGAGAGAGAGAGAGAGAGAGAGAGAGAGAGAGAGAGAGAGAGAGAGAGAGAGAGAGAGAGAGAGAATCCTTTGGCAGAGAACAGTATTTACAAGGTTTTCCCCGACTTTGTCTCGTTAAAGTATATAAAAACCAACTTTAATTCTAATATATATAATTAAATAAAGAAATATGACCACGAACTAATATTCAATTTAGTTACACCTTAATGAAGAAAAAAGTTATATGACGGAGAGATTACCTTACTTACTGACATGCATTTCAAATGTAACGGAAATATGAAAAACCCTCAAGCGCATGCGCGCGCACACAACTACGAGTGCCCTCACAATTGTCTCCTTCTCAAGTGCTTCTGAGCTTCAGGGCAATCACATGCATGCTTAACTCCTAGAACAATTGCATCCGCAGTTAGTCTCCTAAATCCACTTATCACGTATAAACGTGATGAGTTAGCAAAAAGGCTAGGAGAAAAGAGACCCCACTACCCTCCTCTTTTTTTACAACGTCAAAGTGATGAAGTGAAAATATAATATATTTGACGATCGAGGGGGCGTCGAACTCGAGCCCTTTTGTATTGAAGCTGAATACTTAAACCACAGAACCACGATTGCTATTATCTTGGCGGGTATGCTGGCGCTACTTCTAGGTGACATACATATACAAGGTCTAAAAGTTGACCCACTGTTCTACTATTCAATGTATCAGTTTCTGCTTTTACTTTTGTTACTTTTCCATACATATGTCACTCCAGTATTTGATTGGCATGAGTTACGGCGCATATACATAATATACGCAACAATTCCAATATTCAATATCCTGTGTTACTTATCAATGTATCAGCTGCTATTACTACGACTAATATCAAAACCAAAGCTTATTAAGGCAACGTATTAAATGCTTTTACTTTGGCTAAAAGCCTATAATTTTGCTACTTTTTGACTGCTTTTCAGGTATAATTTACGAAATATATAATTTACGCAGTAAGTAAAAAAAATAGACTAACTGATCCTCTGATCTCTTTTATTATTGCTACTTTTCCTGTTTTATACAGTTAACTAGCAAAGGAAAGTATATTGAGAAATTATTGGGATTAAAGTTCAAGATTATTCTACTAGTCAAAGGGACGGCCCTGAATATTAGACAAGTATTTGCTATTTGCTTTTAACAAGAGGAAATATATATATATATATATATATATATATATATATATATATATATATATATATATATATATATATATATATATATATATATATATATATATATATATATATATATATATATATATATATATATATATATATATATATATATATATTACATATATATATATATATATATATATATATATATATATATATATATATATATATATATATATATATGGATTGGATTCGGTTTTACGTCACGAACTCCTTTTTCTACTAAGGGCTATATCAACAGAGATTTTATTTTTTTACAATATGTACCCAATTTCCCTTTCCTGTTTCCCAATATTTGAGCAAAGGAACATAAATGAGGAAATTTGGAACCAAAGTATAACCCAATTTACTACTTTTCAATAGAATCAGTTGGTGCTTAGTTGATACTTTTCAAAAGCAGCAGCTCCTCCTTTAAATTTTACTGCTTTCGATAAATAAGTTCTTTTAACATAGCCAGACAGATATAAACAGACAATAAAATTAATATTCTCAGAGAATATATACGAATTTCGGCATTATGGGTCAATCAGTATAATAATCAATGGGCTGCTTTTCTTAGCAGAGGAATCAGGTTCTAGCCCGACACTTTTCGTGAGGAAAAGGCTAAAATCTCCTACCTACTCACTCACCTAAGGCCTCCTCTCTTAGACCCGATTTCTTAAACAGTGTAAACCTAGGATACCATATTGTTAGTTAGCTAGACACACACAAATGGATTTCATAAACGCATTTGACGTGGTTTTGTTTATGGCTAGGATTCCCCCCATGGGGGGATCCTAGCCATACACAGAACCACGTCAAATGCGTTAATGAAATCCATTTGTGTGTCTAGCTAACTAACAATATGGTATCCTAGGTTTACACTGTTTAAGAAATCGGACCATGGGGCTTAATCAAGTTAATTAGTCTCCCCAAAGAAGGAACCAAACGACCGATACAAACATAATATATTTACATTCACACATCCATACATATACACACACAAAGTAAACATGAACAAACATATAAGTGTATAAAATACTTTAAGATATGCAAACACGAAAATAATAATTACTAAATTATACTCACGGTCACTCCTTTTCTCCCCGCCCACCCTCTAGTCCTTTGTTAAACCCCGCCTCTTTTTCCTTGGCGCCGCCTCTCTCTCTCCTCTCTCTCTCTCTCTCTCTCTCTCTCTCTCTCTCTCTCTCTCTCTCTCTCTCTCTCTCTCACACACACACACACATACACACATACTATGCAACACGAAGACTTTTATGAGTTGACCTCTATACATTGACCAAAACACACTACTGAATAATAATAATAATAATAATAAAATCTGCATTTGCTTAAGCTGTAGAAGGACCTAATTTTACTCTATCCTCCCAAGTTCATACATTTAAGCTATTTATGGAGTAAAAAAGTGGATAAACAATCACCTACAAATCTCTTATTATCCCTCACATATGACAAGTCACAACACTCCCCGGCCCGATGAGGAATTTTTTTTTGGCCCGTCCTGGTTTCATAATCATAAATATATCTTTTTTTACTCCTGATACAAAGCTCTAGTCAAGGAAACGAAAATGGCGTTGAGAGAGAGAGAGAGAGAGAGAGAGAGAGAGAGAGAGAGAGAGAGAGAGAGAGAGAGAGAGAGAGAGAGAGAGAGAGAGATTCCCATTTTCAATTATAGTTCCATTACAGAAAATGGAGTTCTGTAAAAATATCACTACACTGAAAACGGAAATTACAAAGAAAACGAGAATCGGCAAAGAATAAATTTAATCTTTTTATCAATCCTATTAAAACTATAAAAATAGTGCAATGCCTGAGACAGATAGATAGATACAAGTAGCTAGAGAGAGAGAGAGAGAGAGGAGAGAGAGAGAGAGAGAGAGAGAGAGAGAGAGAGAGAGAGAGAGAGGAGAGAGAGAGAGAGAGAGAGAGAGAGAGAGAGAGAAAATACGAACATTTTGTAAAAAAAAAAAAAAAATCATCACATCCAACAAAATGTTACGTTCGTGTACGCTATATAATCTAACAAGCAGGCACGCTCATAGAGAAAAGAAATTATGCTAAACCTCAGATATCATTGTCCCGGCATATATCTTATATTAATGGAGGTACTTGGCCATTATTCAGAGGCAAATGCCACATAAAAATATAAAAAAGTAAGAATCCATGAAAAGAAATGATGATGATAATAATAATAATAATAATCATAATAATAATAAATATAATAAATAATAATAATATTATAATAATAATAATAAATAATAATAATAATAATAATAATAATAATATATAATAAACACCTTTATTTACTTGGCCATTAAACCATATACAAAGGTTGAAAAGCTCCTCTAACAGTGAAAACCAAACATACTAAATGAGTTGCAGCAACATATATTAACGACACCAAACTTTCCCATTGATACACCTATGGGCGTATGGGATGAAGCTCCCAAACGGCGTAACCTATATAAAACTTCATTTCTATTATTATTATTATTATTATTATTCTTATTATCATCATCTTCGTTTCTGAATAACAATATATTTATATAAAATAAGGAAGCGGGCAAGGTGTGTTAACAGAGAGTAGCAAAATCAGAGAGAAGCCAAGAAGTACATATTTTTTATGCGCATTCTCTCTCTCTCTCTCTCTCTCTCTCTCTCTCCTCTTCTCTTTCTATCTTTTTTTTCTCTCTCTAATACACAAACACACATACATCTCATCTCAAAGCGTTTTCAAAGTCATAATGATCCAAGCTTGACCCCACGAAGACTTACGGGCGAAGAATAAGTTTCCTAAAACTTGCTAGTGTGATTCCCAAAGTCGTGTTGAATTATAGGGTAATTCAGAGCGTGAGGGCATAAAAAAGGGATTATCTCAACCATAAAAGGTGAACAAAATTTAAATTTTAAAAGACTTCTGGAGAAAAAGTATATAAAAACTATAGATTAGAGCATCTATGAAAAATATAGGGAAAACTGTACAATAGTATCTGGGGTAGATCTAGCTCTCGCGCGAGCGCGCATACTGAAACATACACGACCGATCGCCCTAATTGTTATCCCTTGTCGGAGAAGGCCTCTGTCAACCCCCCCCCCAAACATACCGTCCCATTCATCCCCTCTAGATTTTGTAAAGAGAGATATAGAAGGGCGTTTTATCTAACTCTCTATCTGTATGTGTGT
>JAXCGZ010017166.1:100000-102500 GCA_037179515.1 Halocaridina rubra | reverse complement strand
CACCATCACCTCTCCCTTCTTCACCACTATCCTATCCTGACTTAACCTTTCAACCAAGTCCTCTCAAAAATTTGGAGGAGACTACTAAACCCGGGCGGAACACACTGATGTTCTCTCTTATCTTTGCAGATTCATTCACTCCAGTTCCAGATGATTTATTCTACGGGACCACCATGGCCCGTCCACCCTAATGGGTGGATCTCTACAACGAATGAAGTCAAATTATGCTAAGTTTGGATAAATCTGGGTTAGTTCACCCTCTGTCAAAAACAATCTGATAAACGACTGTATAATAAATGCCCATTTTCACACCAAAGGTTTGAGCAAGGACGGTTTTCCGGTTTTGTTTACATGTTTATTTCAACGGCATTAATATTCATATTCAGCTAAAATTGCCATTTTCTGTGATATGTTCACTTCCCTCATCCATCATTGATGAGAAGAGAAATTCGGGTTTTGAGAGGGCGAAAATACAAAAACTAGCAATTTTTGAGTGAAATGAATATATAAAAATAAATAAACAGGAACACCTACTGTTAGGTCTCAACACCTTCCCTTCTACAACATTAATGAGTGAGAGAAAGATTTCGGTGTTTTTGGGTGGGTTAAAATAAAATAGTAATTCATAAGTGAAATGAAAATGTTACACATTAAAAAAAAAGCACTAGGGAGCAAGGGGGATCTGCCCCTTAGACCCCATTAACCTTAACTAGCCTTGGTATATAGCAATTTAGGAGTGCAAATGAAAATCTTAAATATCTAAATGAACTAAAAACACTAGAAAAACCATTCCTAACTAGGGGTTCTGCCCCAAGATCCCCTTTGACTAACCTAAGAAATCGCTAGTTATTGTCCCCCATTAATGACGAATGAAGGCTGTGAATATAGCACAAAAACTAGCAATTTCCGAAGTAAATGAACATTTAACACCATTGAAAACCAAAAAACTGTAAGCTCACTAGAAATTATATACCACAACGTTGGGATAGTGAAAATGGAACAATTACAATTTTCAGTTTTATGTTGAATATTTTTCTCCGTGTTTTGTATTGTACATTTTACTCGTTGGGGTGTGAACGTAAACATTACTTAACAAGAAGTGAATTACAAAGCTGCACTCAATAATAACATTACATTTCTTGCCACTGACTTAAGTACTAAACAGGATTTCCTGATTAGATTAAAAAATAAATACATTTAGTATAAAATAAAGATAGATGCCTGGATTTGTATGGAAATACCAAGCAATTACTCAAAACAATCTATTCTGGCGACCAGATCAAATTTTCCAATTATTAAGTTCAAACACTTGTTGAACATTATTATTATTATTTCCAGCTATACATCTATTCCGTTAAACACTGTTCTGGGCGCAAATTAATTCTTGTGATATTTGCAAACCTAATATCCAGGCTATTCAACTTTCACATGGGTCTCTGAGGGTAATTAACAAAAATCCTTTTCAAGACGAAGAAATAATTTTTAAATCCTTTATCATTACGCTTCTTACATTAAGACGTTCAGTCCCACAGGAGTATATACTATATGATATTGAATACTTAAAATTGAAAAAGGTTATATTCTTTTCAAATTCTACACTTTGGATCTTGGAAAAAAAGTATGCAAGCCTTCCGTTTTCGAAGTAAACTACACATACGTAATTAACCGGAGTTATGGAAGTGCAAAAAAAATAATCTGAACCAAGGTCATTTAAAATCATATCTGGCAGACAAGTCACCTAACCTGACAATTTATAGGTTAATTAACTTGACTGAGAATTGTGAGGATAACTCATCTTTACAAGATCGCCCACTTCAGTTTACTACATGCATTGCAGGGGATCGATAACTAGATTTATTCTATCGATGCGCAATATTGGCTTTGAGTAATCCTTCAAGTTCAACGCTCGGTTTTCGTCAGGTAACATATCTATAGTTGCAATTAACCTTGACAAAGTTACAATAATGACAGACTTGATTTGAACTACAGCCGGTCTGAAAATCAATAACCTTGGGTATAGTCAACAATGACACCTTATAGACTACTATAAAAAGTCAAACGGCAGGGCACACCACCGGTGAAAAGAATTCTATTTTAACACCTTCATAAAAAGACACCACACAGTTGACAAAACAGTGCTATGTAATCTTTTTTAAGGTCAGACATAATTTTACATAAATGAATCTTCATAGGTCAGTAAAAATGGTGTTTGGTCCTTCCCATCGTTAAATCAATACCTATATCAGGATATACTGTCGTAATCTTCCCTATAATGAGGGCTAACACCTTTTTGACAATCAATATTAAAGCCATGCTGCCAACTGACATTCCACTATTTTACCTACACTCACCAACAGCACGGTCAAAGACACACTAAAACGTCTGCGTCTTCGGTTCTCCTCTTGCTTTTTCCCCCCCACCGGAAAACGCACATACATACGTACAACATAACCTACTCACAGCTGAGAGGCAGACATTGTCCACACCCCCGAAGAACCGA
>JAXCGZ010017166.1:92500-95000 GCA_037179515.1 Halocaridina rubra | reverse complement strand
CAGCATATGTACGTAATTTACACAATTACATGCAATTCCTTCAACTACTGCTGATGCGCGCGCGCGCGCGCGTGTGTGTGTGTGTGTGTGTGTGTGAGAGAGAGAGAGAGAGAGAGAGAGAGAGAGAGAGAGAGAGAGAGAGAGAGAGAGAGAGAGAGAGAGAGAGAGAAGCTTCATATGAAAAATCTTTACTACCAAACGTTATCATACTGATTGGTTAATTGTGTGGTGCCACTTGATAAGAATGTATTCTCAGTAATTAGTATTCGAGGTCGGTGACGTCTTTTCTATATATTATCAGTGATGACATCTTGTGTGGCATCACTTGAAATGGAATGAGTTATCTGCGATTACCTTAAAAGAATGGTTCTGACAACAATCTGTACAAAACTTCTTAAGATTTATAAGACATTTGTGCATGTCATCTATACTTGAAAAATTGTCAGAATTATCCCCATAGGAGATTTTTACTCTATGGAAATCCTTCTTAATACCACGGGATCTAAGAAGGGCATCCAGCTATAATTCCCCGGCTCCAATCTGTCTGTGTCCACCCAACAACAACAACATGTGATCCAAGACACACACACACACACACACACACACACACACACACACACACACACACACACACACACACACACACATACATATATATATATATATATATATATATATATATATATATATATATATATATATATATATATATATATATATATATATATATATATATATATATATATATATACATATATAGTTCCGGTCGGGGTAAAATCAGATATATATATATATATATATATATATATATATATATATATATATATATATATATATATATATATATATATATATATATATATATATATATATATATATATATATATATATATATATATATAAACTCTTATCTTACTATTAATCTGGATTCTCTTTCTCTTTGCCGTAAAGTATTATCCCTTTCTCTTTTCTATCGCTAATAATTCCATCGCTGCTCTGATGAGTTGACAAGTTGCATCCCTAACCCGTTGCCGAGGCCACATAACACTCGGCAAGCGGTCTCGTCTCACAGGTACTGCATAGAGATTTGTAGCTCACGGATTGGTCGGTGCAGCGATCTCTCCTTCCCATCTACCTTCAGACTCTGAAACTCTCTCTTCCTCATTCTATCTTTCCTAATTCTTATAACCTTTCTTCCTTTAAAAAGCGGATCTAGGTCCTCAGTACTTCGACTATTTATTCAGCCTGTCCTGTTCCTATTGTGTATCATTACTTCGTCCCTGCCTTGTCCTTAACCTTTTACTTTTTCTGATCTTGATGTTTTCTTCGTGGCCGGGTTTTTATTGAAGAGAGCAATTTTCTTGCCTGTCTCAGTGTCACAATTATATATATATATATATATATATATATATATATATATATATATATATATATATATATATATATATATATATATATATATATATAAGATGTCGTGCGAGATGGTGCGTACTTGCAACACCCTTCCAAGTGTATGAAATAATAAATTCAAGTTAAAGTGTAGCTGTACAAATCTTAGTGCTAAACCCAACCTTTTTAACTACCTTTCAAACTGATACCAATATGAATAGGTGGGAAAGACTGCACCAGAGTCTGTTAATTCATATCCACCGTAAGTCAGAGTCTGTTAATTAATATCCAATACAGATTAACAATATATCAGTTCACGAAGCTTTATTTGTGCAGCTATAAAACTGCAAGATTGTAACTCAGGGGTGGAGCCAATATTTTGCCCTGAACCCACTCAAGAGAAAAACCAAAGTATTTTGCTTGACTCATTCACCTCCTTTAAAAGGGGAAATATCGCTCGTGTGTGTGTGTGTGTTTGAGTGTGTGATTACCTAATTGTGATTACCTGATTGTGTTTACGGGAAAGAGCCCAAAGCTCGTATCTTCCCGTCTCCTGATCGCTTCCATTTTCTACTTAGTGATACTTATCATACCTGTCCTTAAAACTATTGATTGAGATAGCATTAACTACCTCCTCGCTTAGCCAATTCCATTTATCAACTACTCTTACACTGAAAAAGTATTTCCTTACATCCTGCAAAGAAGTTTTCTTACGAAGCTTCAAACTATGACCTCTAGTTCTAGAGCCTGCCATATCAAAATATCGATCCCTATTCACTCTATCATAACCATGAAGGAATTTAAAGACTGTCACCATATCCCCCCTCAATCTTCTAGCTTCGAGTGATGGTAAGTCTAATTCCCTCAGCCTCTCATCATAACTGAGATTACGTATTTCTGGCACCAGTTTCGTGGTATGTCTTTGAACTTTTTCAAGCTTAGCTATGTGCTTTTTCAAGTGCGGATTCAAAAAGGGGGCTGCATATTCAAGTTTTGGCCACACATAGGTTACATAAATATTTCTGAATATTTCCTTGTCCATGCGCCTGAAGACTACCCTTACATTTGACAAGAATGCATATGCTGCATATGCATTTCTGGAGACAAATCT